>JAUTBV010028786.1:0-21393 GCA_032361325.1 Lepetodrilus fucensis | reverse complement strand
GTGCATCCTATCAATATCGCGTCAGAAAGGTAACTTTCGCGAACATTGATGCCGGGTCCCCTGGGCGGGATTTGAACAGGGTTAAAGATAATGTGAGTGAATTAATGATTGGTAAAATGGACAGTGAGTCTCGTCGGGGGGTCATTTCCGGCGACGGGAAGAATTTAGAATTATTAATACACACCTCCAACGTCCTGGAATTCTTCGTCGATGAAGCGCGACGCCGAGCCGTTGACTGTCTTGATCCTCTCGCCGACCACGTGTATGTCGGCCTCCAGTAGACTATGCTTCTGTAGCAGGTCCTCCACTCCCATCAGATGCTTGCCGTAGTCCTCCGACATCAGTCGCATCTGTACACGCAGGGAGGGATGCATGTGTTAGTGCACGCTATGTTTTATATATAGTTTCCAGATTCATTGAATTTACAGAGAAAAAATAAAGAATAAAGTGTTAGCGAGAAGAGGGAAGAATATAGAAGTTTGAGTATATAGAAGTTTGAGAATATAGAAGTTTGAGTAAGATAGAGAAGATGGAGATATGGAGTGTGAGTTTTATATCACAACAGGCATCTCAACCATACATGACAATGATAGAGAGAAGATAGAGGTAACATAGAGAACATAGAGAGAAAATAGAGAGAAGATAGAGGTAATATAGAGAAGATAGAGAGAAGATAGAGAGAAGATAGCGGGCGAGTGCTACCTTGATCTCCTCCATCCAGTCCAGGATGTACAGCATCTCCTGGAAGACCTTCTGCAGGTTGAGTGTGAGCTCTAGACGCATCCTGCGGGTTCGCAGCAGTTCTAGCAGATAGTTCCACAGGCGCAGAACATTGTCCTTGCTGTAACATACAATCATTGTCCTTACTGTAATATACAATCATTGTCCTTGCTGTAACATACAATCATTGTCCTTGCTGTAACATACAATCATTGTCCATATTGTAACATACAATCATTGTCCATATTGTAACATACAATCATTGTCCTTACTGTAACATACAATCACTGTCCTTACTGTAACATACAATCATTGTCCATATTGTAACATACAATCATTGTCCTTACTGTAACATACAATCATTGTCCTTACTGTAACATACAATCATTGTCCATATTGTAACATACAATCATTGTCCTTGCTGTAACATAAAATCATTGTCCATATTGTAACATACAATCACTGTCCTTACTGTAACATACAATCACTGTAACATACAATCACTGTCCTTACTGTAACATACAATCATTGTCCTTACTGTAACATACAATCATTGTACAGGCATACACTGAACTATCTTCAAAATCTGCAGAGTGTGTTTATGGCTGTCACCAATGAATCTGAGTAAACAATTTAGATTCTGCTGTATGGTAACCATGCCCCAAGATTACGAAAACCTACAACAAGCTACATTTTCTGTCAGAGTTTTTGTGTCCACACGATCACGTTCACAAAAAAATAAAAAAGATGCATATATAAATATAGTTGTTTTTTTGTGTGTAAAAATGACTCACCGGGCGTTGATCCGGTCGATATCGTGATAGACCTCGTGGTCCAGTTCTGTTGCCACGGCGACGACGGCCTGCACGCGCTCCTCGTAGGCGTTGATGTCGGTCTCGATGGCCTCGTGCTTCTTGGTGGCGGCTTCCACGGCGGGCAGGTCACGGCCGAAGTTGTCCTGAGACACGAGTCGCTGGTTCTCACTCAGCCAGGTCTCACGCATCCCGGCCTTGCGGTCGAACCGGGCGGCCAGCTGTTCTAGCTTCTCTTGTCTGGAAAATACATGCAGAAATATCATTTACAAATTGTTCGTTTTTTGCTTCAGTTTCAGATTTTCGAAAAATTCCTGCTCAGACTAGTGATCCTAGTTTCTTTTTTTTTAAATTTGGATTTTACTTTTACTTTTACTTTTGGGGTTTAGAGCAGCTTTCAAGATGCTTTACCTTATATCACGGCTTGTCAATTAAAGACAGGATAATGAATAGATGTTTTATGTCTCAGTGGGAATATTTCACCCATAGGCAACAAGGGCAGGATAAAACCTGCAACATCCATAGCACTGAATGTTGCAGTTCACCTGCAAGCACCGGCTGTTACTGACAAGACCAAGGATTCTAACTGCATTGCCATGGTATAGACAGTGCATACCACACGATCACATCAGAAAGTTAACTTTTGTGAACACAGAATTTTGAACTATGGACCTTTGGCTCCGAAGACCAAACATTCTACCACTGTGCTACCACCAGTGAATATGGAGTTTAACGTCGCTACGGGAATCTTCCACCCATTTGCTACTACCAGCCCCATCACATCCTACATGATCGTGTCAGAAAGTTAATTTTCACAAACATTTCACTGAGATGGGTGAGTGAGTGAGTGAGTGAATTATTGTTTTACGTCACGGGCGGGAATATTTCACCCATAGGTGACGACTACTGAGATGGGAGTTCCTCTTGAGTTGACAATTTCATTACCTGATGAGTTCTTCGCGGAGGGACAGCTCTCGCTCGTGCTCGGCCTTCTCCAGTTTCTCCCAGGCCTTGTTAATGTCTGACACCAGCTTGCCCTCCTTGGGCAAGTACACACGCTGGTTGTTGGCGCGCATCTTGCTCTGCAGTGTGAACAGAAGGATCTCTAAGTTGCCCTTCTCGTCGAACCTGGATAACATTCACAAGCGGATTAGTTGAGATTTATTTTAATTTAAAAATTGGTTAGGTTCTGTGTGCTTTTTAAGAGTCCCCCCAAGAAAGAAAAAAATCCCATTAATTAAGTATGAATGAATGAATTATTGTTTTACGTCACAGCGGGAATCTTTCACCCATAGGTGACGACCCATTAATTAAGGTATCCTAAGGAGAGAGCGAGTGATTATAGAGCAATGTATCCTGGGAAATATTTTATGGCTTTTACTAAAGGTTTAGATCGTAATACTGCTTCAAAGGGTATCACTGCATTAACCTTCTCCATACTGGAGGCAACCGGAGATGCCCCAAAGAGCTATGTCTGTTCCTAATCCACCAGGGAGAGGGTTAAACTTGTAACATTTATTAATGCAGTACAGTTATCCATTTTGTAGGTTTGGATGACTGAATTAGTACTTTATGTCAAAACGGAAATATTTCACCCATACCCAACTTCATTTCGTGGGGAAGCCAAAAAAATCCTCAAAACATAAGTAATGATTGTTAACAAATTTAGAAGTAATTATATAACACACTTAGATGTAATGGTTACGAGCACAGCCCCTTCTCAAACTAGTGGCGTAGATTTAACAAAGAATGTTGTGGACATACTTGGGAGGTTTCTCCACCATCCTGTACGTGTTGAAGGACGCAAGCTGTTGTTGGACACCGGTCAGTGAGTTGGCGAACTGGCGGTCGTTCAGTATGACGATGGTCTGCTCGATCCACTCCAGGAGGTCGGAGGTCAAACCCTCGTACTCGTTGGTCATGGAGTCTGTGTCCCTGGCATTGTCAATAACCTGCGAAGGAAATAATTCGTGAAAGTTTTCGTTTTTCTACTTTTTCAGAATGAGTGATTATTAATTTGCGACCTATTATTTTAAAACATTTTTACCAATGTCGCTGGTAATAATACAGGCAATAAACCAATACTGACATATACAATTATTAAGCTGGATATTACGGCTGTCGATAATCTGGCCAATAAGACTACCTCTCTAGTGGCCTACATCTTGATGTATTTGCTAATATATTTCCTAATCAATATGTCCAGATAAAAAATAAATTGATAGAATGAATGAATGAATTATTGTTTTACATCACAGCGGGAATCACGCATAGGTGACAACAAATTGATAGATTTTAGGAGTGTATATGCTAATAGATTTCCTAATCATTGTTAAGAAAACAATGCGTTACTTTTCCGATTCTCTTTCCCTGCACCGAGTCGGCCTTCATCTTGGAGAAGTAGTGGTAGTAGGTGACCACGTATGTGATGATGGACTTCTCATCCGGGTACTCCACGTTGACATCTGAAACACAAGGAAGCACCGCTTTAAATAATGTCACATGTTAACACTTTTGCTGCAATAGTACACCCATAGAGACTGGATGTCGTGAAAAGTATAAATGAAATCTCTGACGTTAAATCAACATCGCTGAACATTATCACGAAAATATCCTTGAAATTTTGTATTTCATTCGGAATTGAATCTCGATGATTTTGCAACAATATCATTGAAGATTTTCACAAAAATATCCTCCAAAATTTGGATTCAGAAATGAATTTTATTTGGAAATGAATCTCGATGATCATCGTTGAAGATTATCACAAAAATATCCATCAAAATTTGGATTTCTATTGTTGAAGATCATTCGCTTATTCACCATTTTTCAAAGAGTTCCAGATACCACTTTCGCCTGGCGTTAAATCACACCTTGTTTCCTTGACCTTCAGGTGATAACCACTTCATTAAAGGTCAACAACCGCACGTACATACTTCCCAGTTGTCAAAAAGTCCCGTACATTCACACACAGAGACAAAACAAATCTGCGAAGATCTGCCCTCTGGTTTTCCACCTTGTCAGTGGTATCATCCGTACAGTGTATACGTGCATGTGCGAGAAAGGTTACGACATATTGCGCGCACGTGAGTGTGCCAGCACCGTGGCTTGGGACGCCAGGTGGCTGACAGAGTCTGACTGTCCCCTAGGGCACTGGGGGTGAGTTACGCTAACATTACTAACTCGATACACGTGTCGACGGCCGGATCGGATCAGAGAGCGATAGCGGCCCGATTTCTTAACGGATAATGGTGTTCGTGACATCAACAGCTTCATAATGGAATTCCAGGTAAAACGTTGCGACTTGTTCCGTCTCTATGCTGGGCTATATTTAGGATCTGTTGTACGACTCTATTGTTTTCATAACATACAAAGTAGATTGTGGGAAGACATTCCTGATACAGTACCAGACTGGAAGGAAAATGTGGCCAGGTTGTTGGTAGAGATGAAATTGTATCCTAAAATAGATCACTTATCCTACACGCAATGTGTTTTAGGTTCTCAAAACTAAAAATAGATGTATTAAAGTGAACAAGTGATTAATAGAGTTCAACTTCGCTGCGGGAATCTTTCATACATTTTACGACGATTAAACATTTAATTATTTTACTATATTTGTTCAAATATAATGCTTCAAGTGAATAATATCATGTGACAAATTGCTACATTGTGTTGGACAAGCAAATTGTATGGTTTGCTGGCCAATTTTTATCTCGTTACCACGGCAACTGAAAGACAACATAGTGGGGCTATACACACAAATCACAACCCATAATGTAATTACTGAGCTGGATAGAGTGTTGGCATACACATGAAGCAAACTTGCTACAGTGATCCACTGCTATATTAGTGCCGAGACGTGCAATCATTTCATAAGTGACACCATCATTGATGCTGGAATTAATAATACACACTTTCTTGTTTTAGTGTTATGCCTTTAACTAAACTTCCTCACTATACTCAATAAGCAATATTGAATATTGTTTTCTTACATAGTTTGTGTTTTAATACAGATTTATTTTGTCTTCACGCAGACACGTGTTTATAATCTCACAATGTATGTCCCAAAATATTTGTTCTAGAGCGATACCATATACTTATATGACTGTAATTTATTCCCTGAAGTAACAATAAAATTAGTTTAGGAAATTTTGATCATCTGAATAAAATTTTAATTTCCCCCCATGTGGATACATCTAAGAACCTTAAAGAAACTTATAAACAAGGTGAATAGATCTAACAAATTGATTTAATTGTTGCCTAACGTCGCTGCAGGAATCTGTCACCAATACGTGACGTAAATCTCGCAAAATAAACAACGCAACGAGCTGGACACACTGTGCTCTTCGGGACCAACATATTGGGTGAGGGGGAGGAGGATGTTGTATTGGTATGGCTATGTACGCACCCTCAGCGTCGAGGAGTCTGGTGAGGCCCAGCTTGTCCTCGGCGACAGTGAAGGCGTTCTCCAGGTTATGCATGGCGTTGGACTTCTGGAGCTTCTCATACTGGATGATGTCAGGCCTGAAACACAGCGCCAAGTCATAAGTAGGGATAGAAATTAACACTAGCATGCTAGCCCGCGCCATTTCTCTCATAGCTAAATGTATCCTAAGGACTAGTACAAATTCATAACATTTGCTATTTGTATCAGTATATTAACTATTAACTTTAAAAGTTAGTTTCTATCGCTGCTAAGGGCTAGCAGAAATTCATGTGGTTTTTTTTCGTAAACATTTGTAAACTATTCACTGGAAAATTAAACTTTTGATGAATTAAATTAGTGCTTCACGTTGCAGCGGGAATATTTCACCCGCCCTGTGACATTTAGCTTTGATTAGAAATGTTGTAAATTGTAATTTTCTAAATTCCTTGTTCAGTTTAACAGTATTACAGTATTACAAATACTAAAACAAGTGAAAATTGGTATTGGTAACATCTGTCATGAAAAGAACACAACATCTGTCTGCTGGATTCTAGATAATATCAAGTAGCAAAATTACATTGAAACATATACTTGATGAATACGTTTAACATATTAATAAATATCACAAACAGAGAGAGAGAAAAAAATCCAATTTCCTTCCAAACCATAATAAATAATTTTATGTTTCTGATATCATTTTGCAATATGTCTAGTACCTATTGCAATATAATATTAGTAGTGATATGCTGGCCTATGATAGCCAATAGGATGACCAGATGTATCGACGTGAACATTAGATGGATGAAGCAGACTGAAATCAACAGCTGTGTCAGTAGTAGGCAAGGAAGGTGGAGGCCACTTTGTGACTAAAACATGCAATCTTGGCACTGAGGCTACGAAACCTTTATGAGTACAAGCTCATGCTCCTCACATTTTGCATGGGGATTTCTGAACAAAATTAATGAAATCTTACTAAAAATATTTTGTACATCAACGACACAGACAGAACAGTGAGTGAATATAGAGTTTAACGTCGCTGCGGGAATCTTTCACCCATTTGCGACGACAGACAGAACAGCTAGAAATGAGTAAACCACTCATTTCTAGCTGTTCTGTCTGTACTTTCTGTCTGAGACATGTACAGTTACATTGTGCAGTTACATTATCCTTTGTAACTGCATGTCTAGGACAGAAAGTACAGACAGAACAGCTAGAAAGGAGCAAGCCCTATGATAACCGACTTAGACGCGTTCTGCAGTGTTTTTCTTTGCACTTTATTTTTAATGCGGCAAGGGAGCTGGTATTCCTGGGTTGACCTAACTTTTACCCAATCCTTCTTTATTGTGAATAAAATATATTTAAACTAAACATGGCATGATATCTGTAGATTAGATTAGATTAGATTATAGATTAGATTATAGATTAGATTAGATTAGATTAGATCAGATCACATCACATTAGACATCCATCTTCAGAGCTGTCCCCAAAGGAATCTCAACAAAAAAATACACACATACACTGAACAAAAATAAATAAATACTAGCAAAAACGGATGACCAGAAACATTATATTAAATGTGACCTTCATAAAAGTGAATTCCTACCATCAGCGATCACATATATTTATCTAACTTCCTGTCCAGGGTGTGATGTGAAACATGTGTGAATGATTGTTTACTCATGCCTCTCCTGGCACAGAGTCTCGCTGGAGTCTCGCTGGAGTCAGGAATCTCCGCAATCTGGTTGCCATGGCGACCCTCCAAGCAACAGCTTGCCATCCACTGTACAGCTAGTACTATCTATCTGTGTGTGTCATTACTTTAGTACTATCTATCTGTGTGTGTCATTACTTTAGTACCATCTATCTGTGTGTGTCATTGCTTTAGTACCATCTATCTGTGTGTGTCATTACTTTAGTACCATCTATCTGTGTGTGTCATTACTTTAGTACCATCTATCTGTGTGCTGTATAGCCCGACTTCTGTAGCATTCCCTGCCCCTACGACACCATTAACCCTCTCCATGCTAGATTAGGCACAAGCACTGCTCTTTATGGCATCTCCGGTTGCCTTCAGCATGGAGAGGGTTAATTCAATATTGTTTTGCATCACCAATGAATTAGACGGCTGTAAGATGTACTGGTACCATAGAGATATATATATGTGTGTGTATAGCCCGACTTCTGTGGCATTTTCCCTGCCCCTATGACCCCATTAATTTAATAATGCTGCTCATCACCCATGAATTGAATGGTTAATCGGATATTGTTTTAAAGTTTGCTATTAATAAATGGTGTATTTTTTCTCTCTGCAAAAAATAATGACTGAAAATTGGGCTTTGGACTTTTCATGTTAATATATTATTTGTTCAAAGACTGTGATTGCTTATTTGTTACAAGGTTCATTGTTAATGGATGTTTTTTTCCCCAAGACTAGATAACACTACTTACTTATTGGAAGGCTAGATGTCACTACCTATTTGTTCCAAGGCTAGATGCTAATTAATGTGGTCCAAAGATAGGGAGTATTGATTTGCTATTTGTGCCCAGTGCTCAGTTCTAACTGGTTATTTGTCCAAAAAAATAGGATATCAAATGGTTATTATTGTTATTTTGATTGTTGTTTATTTGTGACAATGCTTGGCTATAAATTTGTAATTTTTGCCAAGGATTATGTGTTCATCGGGATTGTATTTATTTAAAAAAAAAAAATTATCACAAGAAATTAGTATGTTAATATTGGTTATTAGTGACAAAGTTATGTAGTTAATTCAGTTAGAATGTCCACGCCTCTGCTGTTAACAGACCTAGCGATGTTGCTTACATGTTTATATTTTGATGCACTTTGGTGTTTATTTACACAAACTTTGGGCAAACCTGACATGCGCATGACCCCTGACCCAAGTCAAATGTTACAACTTCTGAATTATATCAACTGAGCACAAGCAACATTTGGCCCTGACAGCTTTATTATTGTTTCTCACAACAAAGTTAGCACGACTGCTCCTTTTTCTTTTCTATTATTAACATGCCAGAGGTTTGGTTTAGGTTTTGTCAGCATATATTACGAAGAATAAGCATGTCTGAAGAGAGATCAATCGGCCTTTCATTACAAACTACATAGATCAATGCTGTCATAAATTTGAATGTTTATTTACTTCAAAAATGGTTCCCCCAAAAAAATATTTTCCCCTAAAGAAATTTCATAACGTAACGTTATGTCAACAATGATAAAGACACTATTTTCTAAACAAAACTCTCACAAAAATAAGCTTTACAAAATATCATTAAAGAAATGTATTGATTACATGTCAAGAACCATGCAAGACCTAATCGAGCTACTTTAAAAAAATATTGGTATGGGTGCCAAATAAAGCTACGTAATTGAGGCATTAAATCACATTGGAACCAGCAGTCAGACATGATGCAAGACTAATATTGTACTTGAGTAATGTTTAATCTTGAAGGTCACTTTTACTCCATCATTTCCTAAGCATACAGCAAAACTCTATATCACCCATATTGAAAATGATGCAAGACTAATACAGTGAGTGAATATGGAGTTTAACGTCACTGCGGGAATCTTTCACCCATTTGCGATTAATACAATATAGTACTTGAGTTATAATGTTTTGTCTTGATGGTAATTATTACTCCCTAATTTTCAGAGCATATATCAACCTCTATACAATCACCCATATTGAAAATTCCATCTAAAAATCATTGCCAATGTAAAATTCCACCTTACAATCCTTAACAACTTAAATGTTGTCTGCAGTTCTTTGGAAAGTGTTGAGTTGGCATGTACATGTTGGCAATATTGGCATTCTGCCAGAGCCGTAATTCATGTAATACTAAGAGGTAACGCCACTGGAGTGGCTGGTAGGACTCTAGCAAGCCTTCAAGTACCTGTATACACCTCTTTACAATTCCAACACACAACTCTGCAAGTGTGAATGCACTGTGCCATACCTGCACAGTATCTGCTGATGCAATCTCCTACCATTGATTTTTATTAAACATTAACGGCAAAACTTCTCGGGGTTTTTTTTAAAAGGGGGCGTTAGCTAAGCAGAAAATAGCACGTAACTACGACAACGATAAATGATGTTCCTGATTGAGTGAATTACCGTAAATCATGAAATTAATGCGAGCAGAATATTAATGCGAAAAATGCGACCGACGTATTGTCGCATTTAATTGATGCGCATTAAAGGTAAGTACTGGTGAAAAACATGTATGAAGACATGACCGTTCGCATTTTATTGGTGTTGCATTTACGTCTAAAATCTAGGTCGCATTAAATTAGTGACACATTAATTTCGTGATTTACAGTATTGTTTCACGTCATAGTGGGAATCTTTCACCCATATGTGACAATGAATATTTAGTTATTGATTTATTATTATTATTATGTTGTTCCTGCTTCGTAATTAAATTAACAAACAGCCCTATGCAATGGATCCATCTGTATTCCGTTTAAACTTTCACAATTGATTAAGTTATATGGCTTTCAAGCACAGTCACTTGTTTGTTATCATTTAGACGAACAACTGCTGCCGACGACGACTCGAAAACATATGGATCGTGCGAGATCGACGACAAGCAGAGATTTCTCACCTGTTTGTGAATGATGCCATTGAACGGTCGACAAGCGAGCAGGTAATTTGTTACTTTATGTAGCAGCTAATAGTTAATGATAATATAATAATTATTTAACCCTCTCCATGCTGAAGGCAACCAGAGATGCCATAAAGAGCAGTGATTGTGTCTAATCCAGGGGGAGAGGGTAAAAAAAAACACAAATTAAATACCATGGACAATTCCAAAAAAGGCTGGATTGAAATTGAAGCTGACATTTTAGAACATTGATACATATGTGTTAGAATGAAAATAGTGAGTTAGTGAATGAGTGAGTGAGTGAGTGAGTGACGAGTGACCGAGAGCGATGTATTGCTTAACATCCCAGCATGAAATATTTCACCCATACACAAAAATTAACAATAAAACACTGGCTTGTCAACGACAATGGTATTTGACGACAATGAGATTTCTCACCTGTGCTTGTGAATGATGGCGTTGAACGCCAGTCCGTCCTTCCAGCTGGTGGTGAAGTTGCGGACGTTGACGTTGGGGTAGCCGGCGGTCTTCATCTGACACCACAGCAGCAGCGCGTCCTTGGCAGACTTCCTCTCGCTGTTGTCCGTCTCCTCAATGGTGATGTCCTGGATCTGTAGAGGAAACACGCGGGATGTGTACCTCCGGCCAATGGACAGCAGTGCCATGCACCACCACTCGTGCACCACCACCACCACCGCCAGCAACAACAACCACCACACTACTCCCAACAACACCACAATCACAGCCAGTTTTCTTAATGAGAAATAATTACATCGACTGCGCGCTGTCACTTTCCGAGTGTCCAGGATCCCTCTCCCCCTCGTTTTCCTTTTATCCTCCCCTCCCCCCAACATTGTTTGTATTTGCTTTGTCTATTAGCCCCATATAAATACCTGGAGAAACGCTAACATTTACGGAATGTCAAGACAAACTTGAACAATCGCTTCGAAAAATGTCAATAACGCCAATCGGCATATATAAATAATTTTATAATCTAATCAAACACATTGAAATGCATCGTGGTTTGGGGACAAGATCATCGCGAGAAATCATGTTTTCATTCAAACCAGTATCGTTACATAACTCGATGAACATCAGATACTGACGTCGCCAGCAGACATAACTTGTCATATTACCACAGCTAGAGAACGGAGCACGTTTCGTGTACAAATTTCCTGGACAATCAAAATCAGCTGATGGAGGTGTTTTAATGTATAGGTACCGTAAGTAGAAATTTAAAATCTGGTGACATAAACTTGCCAAACATCTAAACTTACTGTCCTTATTAAGCCACCAACAAAGATAATTTTCTGCAGCTGAAGACAACGAGTGGATGTATTTCAACATATTGAGCCCATCTAGCGACCTACAGTGCTCAATATCTCACCTGGAATCTTAAGATGATGGTCCATATCAAGCCTAGTGTCAGTCGGTTGCTGCCATCTACAATATCATGGGCGCCCATGTTCTCAAGATGAACACGTTGCTCGTGTAGGAAAGTTAATGCTTTGTCTACGTTTTCTAAGCAGTGAATCCTCATCTTGCCTTTGGTTGGACGAGGCTGCAAGCAACAACATTTCAATGTTATTTTTAGAATAAAATGCTTATCAATTTACAGTTAAAATTGTAAAAAGAAAATGAAGTCAATTATCCAAAACATGCAACAGTTACAGCGATTTGATTGGTCAAGAGGTTCTATCGGCATTCTATTACCTAGGACAGACATTTTTTTCATTCTCATAAAATAATGGGGTTTTTGTTATTGAGGTTTAGAGCCACTTTCAAGACTCTTTCACTTGTATCACTGCTTGTCAATTTAGGGCAGGAGGAAATCTGCAACATCCATAACACTGAATGTTGCAGTTAACATGCAAGCACTGGCTGGTACTGACAAGACCAAGGATAACAGATAGTGCATCCTATCAATATCGCGTCAAGAAAGGTAACTTTCACGAACATTGATGCCAGGCCCCACAGGGGCAGGATTTGAACCTGGAACGTTCTACCATTGCACTACCGGCCGCCCTACTATATACTACTTGGTATTATTCTCCCAAACTAATGTTATTGTTGACATCACCAGTGCCTCGGTACTGACCAATCTTTCTCCTGACAGGATCTCTAGCAGCTTCATCAGCATCTTGCCGTCTCGGAGATCCACGTACAAGTCGCTGATCCGATTGCCCGTCCGCACCAAATGGGAGTTCACCCATTTTTGAAAAGTTTTTTTCTGTACTAGTTCTCGTTCGTCTGAAACACACAAGAAAACTTGTTTTTAATATCTTGATTAAAATTCCACCACATAAATATACATCAGTACATATTGATAAAATAAATATAATATATTATGCAGTTTTTAAATACTTTTCCAGTAGAAAGCTTTCAGATTTATCCCAAGTTGAGTGAGTTATCATTTCTTATCGGTAAACTTATCATTTCTAATATTTTTGAGATGGAACAATTGCTTTTTGATAAACTCATGAAAAATTATGGAAAGTGGATTTGTGTGTTTTTTATGATTAAATGCTTTGTGTCGTTTGCTGGAATATTTCACGCATCTGTGCAATCATTTAAATTGCTTTCTCATTTTTTTGTGTATTTTCCATTAGTATTTTCCATAATATAATTATGAAGCTTATAATGCATAGATGCTTTATAAGTTAATTCAGTGTAATTATTTGTAATCCCAGTATTTACAGGACTATGCCTATCTGGCGAGATAGTGAGCGATTTGTTGCTTAACGTCACAGCGGGAATCTTTCACCGATGCACGAACACAACATTATCAGCCAAGGAGACCATGTTAC
The DNA here is from genome assembly GCA_032361325.1 of Lepetodrilus fucensis. NCBI lineage: Eukaryota > Metazoa > Mollusca > Gastropoda > Lepetellida > Lepetodrilidae > Lepetodrilus > Lepetodrilus fucensis. Next base: position 8,014 of record JAUTBV010028786.1, on the reverse strand, counting down.
GTAGTAAAAGAATTAATACTGCATACTAACTCATCATAGCTATAGTGCTTTGCATATTAAAGCAGTAGTGAATATGTTAATTGGAAATGCACATTTTTTAAATTGAGGATACTATTGGTCCAACTAAAAAGTCCTCAATAATTTCGAACAAAAGTATGTGTTTACTGAGCAATGTATACGTAGTGCTATCAGAGAAGGAATATTTCATATTTACATAGTTGAAATCAATAAAAGTTAGCACATGATCCAATCAAGGTTATTCCCATGACGTTCAAATCAGAATCAAAATTCATTTAGCTATCTTGCTTGCATCATTTTTAACCCAGAGTGTTTTTCAGTGGATCATTTGCCTGAGTCAAACACTCAGAAATCGAGAGTCGGGAACGACACGGATAATCTTGTAATTTAATTGAAGAATTCATACAATGCAAATTGGTTATTCATTATTCATGGAACGACATTGGACAGCTCTCCCTTTCAGCAAACCGTGCCATTTCATTACTAATTCATCACATTTTCATCGGAAAATATCTCCAAATTTTATCTTTCAAGCATTGGAAAATTACCTCAAATCCGATACTATAAACCAGACAAATAATAAAACTGCAACAACTCAATTTCAATTTTACAAAGAAAACAACGTCTTAAATCCTTAACTTACACTAGAGTCAGTTTGTATTTATATATATCTTCTCAATATCTTTAACCCTCTCCCTGCCAGATTGCACATAGACACCCCCGCATCTCCAGTTGCCTCCAGCATGGAGAGAGTTAAATGACTGGTATCTCTCCACTACATTCTCATGCAAAGACATCTCATCAATTCTCCATGGGTTCACGGCAGCACGTGGGTTCCTAATCTTGTTTCGTGTTCTGCAATAACCGTGATAACCTCAACCCTGCTTTTAATCTCGCACGTAGAAATCAATAAGCAGTTAGTCAGATCAAGGAGTATTGCAGACTACCACATGACCCACGCCGGTAACTGTAGATGGACTCGTTGACCCAGTGTAACGTAGTCTTACGACCCGTCTTGCAGCAGAGTTGGATCAGAGTTTTATCAAATATAATATCCCACTAATCTCGAAATGTTATGCGTGCTGGTAGGTTTTCTTAAAAATTATGCTAATTTGTAATCGACAGATACAAAATCAAGCTGTCGGCACGGTCACGGATGGCTACTTTCATGACATGTTTCGCAACACCGGTTAACGCACGAGCGGCTTCAGACGCGCGTCTGGGTCACGTACACCTCAAAGTTATTATTGCTGCGATTCAGCAAACTTAGATCTATTCAGCAAACTTAGATCTAGTCTTAGTCTATACCGTAATCACAGGCAGTTCAAAGATTACTTGAAAATATCCTTGAGCACATAAACGATAATAAAAACTGGATACGACCCGATTACATCGTCATAAAAACCAGGTGTTCTGCAAATGGTAGCCATACAACATAATGATACAATAGGGATAATGTTCATGACCTCCACCGAAGCTTACGCTGAGGTCAACCCGACAGGAAGTGGCAAAGGTCAATGCTGACTGAATTTCACGAGATGATACTTTTCACAGAAATGATTTAGCAACTGATGGGAGTTTGATTGTACACATTTTGCAAGATCAAGAAAGTACTACTCATACCTGAACAATATTTACAGCAAACCTAGATGCTGCCCCGAATTTCTGAAACATTTTTCAGTATGAATTCATGCTCGGCTCAAATGTTATACGAGAATTTATTAACAAAACCTCCAAGTTTGAGGATGAAATCATACTTGTACGGTTTCGTAATCTCGAGGCCCGATTTACCTGCCAACTTCTTGATTTTTCCTTGAAATAACCTATCCTGATTCACATGGCCGTTTCTAAAGACTTCACACTCCATTACTTCAACATTATCCTGCCAAAAATCCTGTTAAAAATCCTGGGATGGCATGTCGTAATCCACAACCAAACACAACAGTTTTCTCCACATTTGTACGTAGACAAACACAATCAGTGCAGATTACAGCGGAAGGTACAAATTCCGTAATCAGATAAAAAGCTGCTGGCGACTATCTCGCCGTATATTGCACCTCGGACGACAGTCATTTAAGGTAACATTATTGTTGACATTGCGACACTCTGGGTTGTAAAGGTATTTATTGCCCTATTGATTTTCAAGGCAGTTTAAATAAATGCATGCAGGGAGGGCTGGGCAAACAACTGCTGGCTGCAAACTTCCGTTCACACCACAATAATTGCCACACTTCCTCCTAGACAATATAGATAAATCAGACTGAAATACTATGACATTTAAAAACACACAAGTCAACTTTCAAGTACGCCGGAAAATTAGGTGTAATTGTTATGCCTTAGATCTGCTGTAGTAGTTTATGAACGCATGGTGTAGTGATGATATCATATTCATCAGTATCACTTTCAGTTTCTGACGGGTGACTAAAATCTCCTTGAATCACTGACAAAATGATATCATTATTTTCTTTTAATTTATAATTATTCATAAATGATTTATTATTTCTTAAATTATACATAATTAGATAATTTATTATTTCTTAAATTATACATAATTAGATAATTAATGTATCATTCTACGACCATGCATACTTTTAATTACTTGAATACATTGTAATATAACACCAGAAGTCACCAGTGACAGTAGAACTGCAATGACAGTTATACACTAGACAAGTAAATAGTGACAGTAAATTGACACCCACTGACAGTAGTTCCCACCCACAGCTACTGTAATAAGTTGCACTGACAGTTAGTTTATTGATTAATTCCTTGCTTAACATCACTGCAGGAATCCTTCACCCATAAGTGAAGGCCTATTACAGCAAACAGCACTGGAGCTATACTGATGGCAGTAACAGACCTACAGTGACAGTAGTACTGTACTTTCAGTGACAGTAGTACTGTACTGTACTTTCAGTGACAGTAGTACTGGACTTTCAGTGACAGTATAATGGACTTTCAGTGACAGTAGTAATGGACTTTAAGTGACAGTAGTACTGTACTTTCAGTGACAGTAGTACTGTACTTTCAGTGACAGTAGTACTGTACTTTCAGTGACAGTAGTACTGTACTTTCAGTGATGGTAGTACTGTACTTTCAGTGACAGTAGTACTGTACTTTCAGTGACAGTAGTACTGTACTTTCAGTGACAGTAGTACGGGACCTTCAGTGACAGTAATATAACACCTACAGTCGAACCCCTGTTACAGGTTCTCCCATTATAACCCCACACCATAGACACAGCCAGCCCTCCCATCTCTCTCTGTACTGGTGAGAATAGCAGGTCCCAGTCAGTGACTCATCCAATTGTAATCCTCCCCAGCTATCTATAGTCTGTTCCACTGGCCCAGCGCCCCTTCTCACTGCAGGTGGATGTATACCAGGGCCGTGTAGTGTATGTGGTACACAGTGTGTGTGTGTATGTGTGTGTACGCCCCATGTCATATCTCTTAGCAGGCACTATCACTGACCCAGTGTTTCTAGTGGAAATTGCTCGCATAACTCCCATCGGTAGGATGCTACAGAACTACATGTTTCTGTGATGGCAAAATGTTGCAAGGATGAAAATATTAATTGCAAGAAACTTGCTCGCTAGGGGAGTAAGAACTAAAAGATAAATCGACAGATGAGTTGAAAAATCTAAGTTGATAAAAACCAAGTTGATAAAAACATGGGAAATGAAACGTAACGATAACATTAAGAAGTTGCATTTAGTTCATATATAATTCATACAGGACGTACAAACACGTTTCCCTAGACATGTTAGAGTAGACTATAGCCGAGATCAATATTAACTGGTCATAATGTGCAGCAACAGGCCCTCTGCAAATCAATTATTCAACGCTTGCCCAGATCATGAACATGAATCGACTCATTTTGTCTCGCATGAGACATACGTTAACCTGACAAACATCAACACAGTTGGCCGAGCGTTGGAAATGGGTACGTGTTAGACATCAACTGGTTGTTAGACATCAACTGGTTGTTAGACACATCATCCTGCATCCTCAACCGATTGTGCTTTTGACATTTCCCTCGCTTTGACCTAGTACCAAGATGCATACAGGAATTTCTCTTAAAACTGAACATACCAGTTTATACACATTCATCCAGTTGTATCATGATTGCTTATAGTAAACCATTTGACAACAGCATAATTAATTAACATAAACAATACTGAACAAAGGCTAATCAAATCATTTATAATTAATAACTTGAGAACACAATCAGTAAAACTGTTTTTCTATACAGTAGAAATTCATAAATTTATCCCTGTTTATTTCACATCGACAGGCGTGAAAATAAGCTGGCAGGGTGTGTTATTTTTGTAACTAGAGTTTTAAACAATGACATATTCCTTCAAATTATGTGAATTATATGCCACACCCATGCATTAGCAAACAAGTAGAACGGCCTGCTATTTAAGTAGTAAGATGACATGTTATTAAATATTGCTTTATAATGAGCACAACTAAAATGAGAGTATGATAGTTTAACCATCTCCCCGAGTTGGATTTGGCAGTCAGCGCTCTTTAAGGCATCTACAGTTGCCTTCAGCATGGAGAAGGTTAATAATTACACGCTGATGATGCATATCTTTGTAGGAAATTTTAACCACAAATTATAAATACTTTTGAATAGCATCTGATTGACACTAGTCGCAGAAACTCAGCTGTACAGGCCTACACTGAAAACATCACGAATGACACTTTTTCAGTCAAATTACATCCATCAAAATTACTTTGCAATGAAAATAACATTATCGCCCATTTCCATCTTAACTGTTTTGCATCTATCTAATTTAGCATCTTTCCAACAGACACGAGAAATTATTATTAATACCACACCAAGACATGAAATCAAATAAAAACTGACACTATCATATCACTACTGCCTCAGTAATTTATATGTTCAGAGGAAAAAAGAAAACACAATACAAATTGCTTTTGCAAAATGTATATTTACACAGATGAATGCTGCCTATCAAGTAATAGGGGAGGATTGTATGTACAAAGATGGATCAGACCTACGTCTATTGTTCAGAGTGAAGGCAAAAGTTCATGGGTGTCACGGAGCCGTGCTGTTGTCGCTATTCGCAGAATGTACGCAGCGGGAACTGTGGCAGATAGCAGTTTTCTTAGGTTACAGGTAATGTATCGGCATCCCAAGGAGGGATTTTCTGGGATGATATCATTAAGGAAACCTCTTTATCCTGGGGATGTGTCCCAAACTGAATGTCAGGCAGTATCATGCCGTAGCCGTATGATGACCATATTATAAACAAGAACAGTTAACCTTGGTGGGTGGCGACCAGAGATTACATGTATGCATGAATTTGGAAAGTTAAAAATATTTTTAGTTTTTTTGTTAATTACATCATTATAATAGTCTCATTAAAAATAATTTATGCATTTAATTCAAACGAATTAGTGCTTTATGTCCGAGTGGGAATAGTTCACTATGGCTACTCAATGAATTTGCATTTAAACTTTATCTAACAGTTTATACTGCCTTGCAACATGTTTTATGGACCTGTGGCCTAAATTTTAAATTCTAATATTGTCATCAATTCACTTATTACAAAATACAATCAATAATTAGAACGATGACATCAAAGTGCTACTCGCCTTGACCTCAATGAAAAAGGAATAAAGCCTGAGATAACTATTCGACACCATACCATGACGAAATAAGACGCTTGTCAAACATAAATATTTTAGGACCTACATACAAGATGTGGATGGAAACAAACAAGACGTGGATGGAAATAAACTTCTACACAACCCACATTATCAATTTCTCCATGAGAAATATAAAATATTCCAACACCTGGTTGTGAGCTGAAATAGATTGGGGGGGGGGGAGAGAGAGAGATAGGGGGGATCGAAATAATGTTTTACCTGCGAGTGCTTTGATTCGTGATCGCTCGAACAGTCTGGACGAGTTGTTCCCGGCATCAAAATCGTCATCCATGGGCTCCCAGCGGACATCGTTGTTCGCAGTCATGATGTCCGTCATGACTGCGGTTTACCTTGCTTTCCTGATCCTGCAACAATCAAAACAAACAGTTTAGTCTTCAACAAAATCTTGCATCAAACGACTGACAAATACTCAATAAAGTAAATTCAGATCCGGCAGACAGTTCGTAGGGAAGCATACTCCAAAATGTTGGAACGACTTGAGGAATCTGGTGCCATTCTTTTTTCAAATGTGTGTGTAAATTCTTGAAGAGAACATGGTGCCGATTGAAGATTTAATTAGTTTCCGTTACAATAAGACACGTCTAGATTTACATATCCAAAAAGCCTACTGGCCCATAGTTGTTGTTTGGTTTTTTTAGCATATAATGTCTTTAGGGGTACGTGGGTTGAGATCATCTATGTGGATAAATGCAATTCATAATTTGTATGCAGTGATTATGGGCTAAAAAAGAAAATGGTGAGTCAGCATTTTACCCATATGTGACAATGTACACTGTAATACATAAGGTAATAAAAGCAGATGGTTCTCGCTTTTATATATCTTAACCCTCTCCATGCTGGATGTAACCAGTGATGCATGTGCATAATCCAGTGGGGAGAGGGTTAAATGTATCCATTAATACACAACAAAGGCAAGTTAACTTTATGATAAAATTCACTTTAACTTGTTTTCACTGGCAACAATAACAATAGCAGACATTGATGGCACATGTGTGCTGATACTATCTAACCCATACACTTTAGATTACAAAATAAACAAGTTTGACTTCATCATCTACTCATCTTAATGCAGATCATGCATTGTGAATGATCGGCAAACATACTGGCAGAAGATTTACACCAACTAACCAGACATTATATTAACCCTCACCATGCTATAGGCAACAGGAGATGCCCTAAAAAGCAGTGGCTGTGCCTAATCCAGCAGTGAGAGGGTCAAAAAGGGCCAAATCAGACATATGGACCACTGCCAGGTTTATCATATGACATGCTAGGACACTAAACATTGATAACTCAATATCATAAACATGTCCATACATAGCTGCCTGTCTAAAACAGGCCTTCTTCTACTTTATTTCATAAATAAAACTAATCCTGGCATAAACCATGATGAAACATAGCTTTATCTACTGCATTACGAATATTCATGTCCACCTTCTGCCAGAACATTAATCATAAATTTAATTTTTGTTTAAAAAAAACATATTTAAAAAAATATTTAATTGATAAGATCGAGCAAATAGATAGCTGATCATGACATGCCCTTAATTTCAACCATTTCAAATTTACTGGACGTGTCAAAATAGTTGCAAGGTCGGAAATCTGCATAATAATCTACTTCAAATCTACAGATATGATCTTCACCTTTCAGTGCGATCCCACGCTTATCTTCCCAGAGCATGAATCGTATTCATGCAATTCACATCCCTAGCATTTATACGTGTCAGTAAATATCCGTATAGATATCGTCCCACACAATAGCCCGGTCCCGGGCCCGGGCACAGGGCTATAACTCCCTGCAATGGACTAGGTATGTGTTCTATCTGAACATTAAAGATAAGGTAGACTGAATGCCTAGCATTCCCTGTGTTTACTATACCGACATATTATGACATGTTGCTGGCCTCAGGGGGGGGGAACATACTGCATGGTTAGTGATGAGCAGGGATACGGCCTTGATAGTGCAGCGTTTATCCTAGACATGGTGCTACAGTACATACTAGTGTATGCATGAGTATATATATATACCATGTATACTGTAAGCTTTCAATAGGTCATGTATGTAATCTATAATTTCACATAGCATCATGTATATGAAAGCATAATCAAATTATTGTTATATATTGTTGGTCTGTGCGTGTGCAACATGCGTGAATTAATGTTGCAAGCATGTGTAGGCCTATGTATGAGCATGAGTGTGTGTGTGTGTAGTGTGTGTGTGTGTGTGGTGTGTGTGTGTGTGTGTGTGTGTGTGTGTGTGGGTGTGTGTGTGTGTGTGTGTGTGTGTGTGTGTG
>JAUTBV010028675.1:0-21396 GCA_032361325.1 Lepetodrilus fucensis | reverse complement strand
TCTTTCACATATGCTGTTACAGATGTTGCAGGTTTCCTGCTGTAACTGACAAGCCATGAAAGAATCTTGAAAGCGGATCTAAACCCCATTTTAAAAAAACCAAACCAAACAAAATCTTTTTGAGTATTGAGGCCTTGCATGTCACTCAATACATCACATGTCATCGTGGGTGGCAAAACAATGGGATTTTCCGCCATTGCTCGACGTCAACATATTGTTTTCCCACCCAACATGGTGTCGGCAATGGAAACGATTGTTCCGTGCAAGGCCTCATCATGTATTGTCAATGCCAGGATCCCTATGCACCCCTGGAGAGAGATTTCATCGAGACGGACAGCTGTGATCTGAATCGTATCCTATACCGGTGCACACGACTGTCCAAGCTCATCAATCCGTACACTCTGTCCATGAACTCCCTGGGAACCTACGTTACAGACAAAGAAGTGGCTGAAAGGAGAGTAAGTATGCTCCTTTGTACTTGGTATCATTGCTTTCTGACACAAGTCCATCTCAATGGAGCAAGTCTTAGCATGTAGTCAGGTGTGTAATATAGGATGCTCCTACCGGTCTTGTCCAGAGGAGTTACCTTTTTGGCTCAGTCAGTAGAGTGTTGGACTAACAAACCAGCAACTCAGGTTTGAATCTCAGACTCAGCATGGTCCTCTGTTACATGTAGATAATGAAATCCTGGTGTAGCTGAGGTCACATTGCTACATTAATCAGACCTCAAGATTACGGAACGCTTTGAGTATCAGTACAATTTCATATACAAGCTCATATTGTATATATACAGGGATTTGTGAACAAAACTAATTTACGCATGAAAAAAAACGTTTCTTAATCTCGGTCTGACCACTGTTGTTCTCAGGCGGTCAACACCCTGGTGCTGTGGGCAGCGCTGACCAATCGGCCCGAGCTGGCCAAAGTGTTCTGGTGGAAGACCGAGGACCCTATGGCGGTGTCACTCATCGTCAGCATGTTGATGCACAACCTGGCCAAGAACTGGTGCAAGGAGCCCGATGTCAGAGACAAGGTGCAGGAAATCGCAGTGTGAGTCAGTACAGTGTAGATGTGCTGCTATATGTTAATTGTAGCAAGCTTTCAACTATGCTTTCAACTATAATATATGCCTAATAACATTACGTCCAATTTGCATAAATGCAATATGGCCTCCAAATAATGATATTTTTTTATATCTTTGGTCTCATAGTAAAGCATTGTGGTGAAATACCTTCTCTTGCAATTTGTTCCAAGTGAAACCTTGATTTGCATGGACTATATGACTGTCTTACATTTTGGTTGCAATAGTCCTGCATGACTGAAAGATTCCCAATACTTTGGCTACTCGATTTGTCAGAAAGCAACTATAGCCGCTTTGAAAGCTGCATGCACGTGTCATATGTGTCACTCGGTCAACTTCCCTCCAGCCGAAATACGCCGGTCACCAGATACCGATGCAAGTCGGCTAGAAATTTGTCGGGACACTGGCAAATAAAGCAATCTAACCTCCAGAAGGACCTTAAATGGGGCATGCCAAACCTAGGCGGTTTCGCAAAATCAAACACCATTAATAATTCACTGACTGTTCTGCTTGCAGGGAATTCGGTCAGATGGCGGTGAGTCTGTTGGACCTGTGTTACAAGGACTCCAGCAATCAGGCCTTCAAAGCCCTGGACAAGAAGCTCCCCGACTTCAATGACAAGACTGTGGTGGAGATTGCCAGTATAGGCAAGAACAAGTGGTTCATTGCCCACCCCTGTTGTCAGAAGTGGCTCTCACGACGTTGGTATGGCAACCTGAAGATTCGGGAGCTAGATTGGGCTGGGCCCAAATTGCCTGACTGGTTGAAGGTACATAATATAACTGGTATAATGGTAGTTTGTATTTTCCACTTTGTTTTTAGTATTTTCAATAGTTGCTATATGTTGCTATTATTTTCGTTATTATATGTTGCAAGTGTCTAGTTTCTGAGGTAATATTATATATATCGTGACAAAAGATAAATACATTTTAGATATTTTTATAAATATTTTTATTCATAGCAACAGTAAACAGAGCTTTATGAATGCATATCTATTTTAGTGTAGTGTTGTATTTGTCGTGTGAGCTGCAAACCCACTTCGTCTATTTCTTTCCAGATTTACTTGAGCGTCTTCCTGTTATTCCCCATGTTCGTGTGGGTGTATTTTGAACCTAAAGAAAAAGGAAAGCAGCAGTTTGAAACAGGTAGGGATATGGTCAGATGTATTATAATTTAATTTAGTCAATTTTTGATTATGTTTTATTCGCAAATTTCGTAGTAAATTAGGTAGATACTAGATTTATTATTTACTATATTACCAAAAGCAACCAATGTGATATTGCAGAAGATGATGAAGATGAAGAAGAACTTGCAGAGGATGCCATGTTGATACGTCCATTGTCCATAGACGCAAGCACAAGAAGGGTATGTCTCATTTTCTCTCTCTCCTCTTCTCTCTCTCTGTCACTCTCTCTCTCTTTCTCTTTCTCTTTCTCTTTCTCTTTCAGTCTCCTCCATCCCCTCTCTCCCTCCCTCTGAGACTAACTGGGATGTTTTCAAGACATTTTTATAAACATTTCCTTTTTCTATTGAAAAATCAATGTAGCATGTGTAGTTTATCTTTGAATTAACAGTTGTTGATGTAATGCATCTTTCAGAAAAAGTCGTTTGTGGCTAAGAAGATAAGAAATCTAATTGCCAGAGACAAGATTGGTCTTCAGCTTCCTGTGTGGAAACAGATTTTCTATCTTTGGAATGCGCCCATCACAAAGTTCTGGATGAATCAGGTTTGTTATTATTGTAAAACATTATTGTAGAAAATCTGTGTGCACCCAATTTTACATTAATACGTTTCTGATGCCATATTGATAAGATGCGCTATCTGTAGAGTGGCATTGCAGATGTCATCCTTGGTACCAGCCGGTGCTCGCAGGTTTACTGCAACATTCAGCACTACAGATGTTGCGGGTTTCCTCCTGTCCCAAAACTGACATAAGTGAAAGAATTTTGAAAACGCCTCTAAACCCCAAACTTAAACAAAATGTAAATATTTGTATTAATTTTATTTTTAACTGTTTCAGCTGTTCTATGTGTTCTACCTCATCCTGTTTAGCGTGGCTGTTCTGGTTCCGAACTGTGGAGAGCTGTACCTCAACATCAGCGTTCTGGTGTGGACGGCGGTCATGTGGGCGGAACTTGTCCGTGGAACTCTGGTCAAGAATTCGGTGGGTACAAAATATGTTGTTGCCATTCTGTAGCTTCCATCAAGCCAATTGAATGAAATGTTTATGGCCCCAGTATTGAAAATATACTCATTGGGAAGAGTTGAAATTAGAACAATGCCGTATGTACTTCATTATCAATAGTACTGTACCTGAAAGCAATTAAATAAAAAATATATAATTTAAAATCCACATTTAACCCTCTCCCTGCTGGATTAAACACAGTCACTGTTCTTTAGGGCATCTCCAGTTGCCTTCAACATAGAGAGAGTTATTCTATCGTTACCTGCAGCAAATGGTAGAACCTCCAGAAATAACAACAGCAGTAGGAAGAACCTTTAATATAAACTCTTCTTCATAGAATTGTCCCCAGGTTTATGTAGTACCTTCTGCTGGATTAGGCACAGGTAATTCTCTTTAGGACATCTCCAGTTGCCTGCAGCATGGAGAAAAAGTTAATTATCCCCATTTACTCAAAGCAATATTTCACAGGGTATCATTTCTCATAGGTCTCATATCTACCACGAGACCATAATGACTCTCATAGCCATCTCTAATACATGGGGATTGTGCACTTACGAGAGCGCTATGGTCTCATAGTGGATATGAGAACTTCGAGAAACAATACCCTGATCAACAATTTTAATAAGCATTTTTTTTAAATAAGACTCTTTCCTTACAGAATTATCCCGATGTTCCGAAACAATAACCTGATCAACAATTTTAATAAGCATTAAAAAAATAAGACTTTCCTTACAGAATTATCCTGAGGTTGCAAAACAATAATCTGATCAACAATTTTAATAAGCATTTAAAAAATAAGACTTTCCTTATAGAATTATCCCACGGTTCCGAAACAATAATCTGATCAACAATTTTAATAAGCATTTAAAAAATAAGACTTTCCTTACAGAATTATCCCGAGGTTTCGAAACAATAACCTGGATCGACAATTTTAATATGCATGTAAAAAAATAAGTCTCTTTCCTTACAGAATTATCCCGAGGTTCCTATATTCTGGAAATTCATCGAGATCGTGGCCATTCTGATGTTCCTGTTGATGTTCCTGGTGGTGCGCATCCTGCCCCACTTTGTGCAGTACGTGGACTACATGACCACTAAGTTCCTCATGAGCGTGGGGCTGCTGCTGTTCTACTACCGCACACTGGCCGTCTTTCTGCCCATGAGTCCCACCCTGGGGCCCATGCTCATCGGCATCAACAAGATGGTGAGCTAGCAGCATATCATTGTTCACCCAAGGGCGGAATGTAGCGCAGTGGTAGAACGTTGGACTTCGGAGCCAAAGGTTCCAGGTTCAAATCCCGGCCCGGCATCAATGTTTGCGAAAGTTACCTTTCTGACGCGATATTGATAGGATGCAACTGACTGTAGTATGGCAATGCAGTTATCATCCTTGGTCTTGTCAGTACCAGCCGGTGCTCGCAGGTTTACTGCAACATTCAGCGCTACGGATGTTGCAGGTTTCCTCCTGCCCTAAACTGACAAAGTCGTGATGTTAGTGAACGATTCTAGAAAGCGACTTTAAACCCCAATACAAAAACAAAAACAAACAAAAACATTTTCACACACATTTCTTAAAAGAGCATTTCAGCAGTTACTCTGGGGATTCCATGGAATGTTTGTAACTCAGGAGTTAGGACTCGTAGGGCTACAATCTTTCTGTAGCATGGGGTGCTGGATATTAATGCTATATTAATGTGTACTGTAATTTAGCCCGCAGGCTATACGTTAAAAACTTTATATTCAAGGTGGTGCAGGCTATGTACCACTGCGGGCTATCTGATGGTTTACACATTAAAATGAAAAACAAACTATAAAATGCAAATTTGACTTATTTATTCATGTCTCATATGTCATCGGAAGATTTAGTTGTCCCTCAGAACCAATTCACCAGCCATCAAAGTCTGAATTCTCCAAGGAACTTTCAAACACTTCAAGCTTCGCTCTGCTCAATTTAGCAATAAATCACGATTCACTTTAACAAACGTTCTTCTAACATAGGACAATGAGTCATACCGTGTCATCTAGAACGCTTCACTCTGGATTGATCAAGTAGAGCGTCCTTTTTCTGTTTCCACTCCCTGACTGATCTTTCAAGATTTCGAGCTATAACCCACAGGCTATACACCGGAGCGGGCTATCTGATGATATATGTTTCTAAATTGACATATTTGGCACCATGCGGCCTATATGTTGTAGCGGGCTATATGCAGGAAAATACGGTATATTGATAGATTGATAGAATCAGAAACAGAATAACGAAATACAAGTGGTTATGGAAAAGATGTCCTGAATGTAATTAAAATTCACAGTTCATATCTTCAGCGAGAATCTTGTAGTAATTTCACTTGTAGTAATATTATTGCGAGATTATTGCAAATGATTTACTGAAATTTTACGTTTAGGTGCGGAAGGACTTCACTACGTGGATGCAAATGTTTCTCATAGTGATGGTTGCTGGAGGAATAACAATCCATGCGGTGCTGTATCCCAACTATCCACTGACGCAGGAAGGAATACGGCGTGCCTTCGCTCGAGCTTTCTTTGCCATGTTCCTCACCAAGATTGACGATCTGGACGGTACGCTGAATCCTTTTTTCATTCACAACTTCTTAATTCATAATGTCCCACAATTTATTTTTGCAGGTGTTAGCGCATTAGTAGAATATTGGACCAGAGCCAAAATGTCCAAGGTTCGAATCCCGTACCGAGGGCCTGGCATCAATGTTCGCGAAAGTTGCCTTTCCGGCGTGATACTGATAGGATGCCCTGTCTGTACCATGGCAATGCAGTTATCATCCTTGGTCTGTCAGTATCGGTAGGTGCTCACAAGCTTACAGCAACAATTAGCACTATGGATGTGACAAATGTCTAGACTAACTAATGCCTTGTAATGAACAGTTGCTTAATAGTATGGGTAAAATATTCCCACTGTGACGTAAAGCATTCCCTGCTTAATTAAATGTAAAGACTCTGAATTTCTTTCTCTGTTGTTACAGGTGATGAATCCTGTTCCCATCTATACAAGAACGCATCAGAGGGCTCCTGTCAAGGTCAGTCTTTAAGTAAAAGTTAAAAGTACGAGAATGAGGTCTTAGCGCCTGTAATAAGACCGAGGGGGAGGTGGGTTGAAAAGTAAGACCACTCACCAACACCGAGCTCTTCCAAAACCAGTGCTTTGTCCGTGTACCTTTTCACAGAAGGCAAGATAAGCAAATGCTGAACGGACAACGCAGCTGCATGTGCTGCACGTACTGTTTATAGGTGAATTTACAAGTTATTTCTTCGAGGACTGCATAGCAGCATTAAAATAAGCACATTGCTTGTTTGACAATCGGATTTCAGTTCGTTTTGAAAATAAATATGTTGAAACCACACTCCTGACTAAATGCAAGACTGCTGCTTTCAGCTCATCCACTGCTGGCCAAGTGTCCGTACCCCAGTCTAGGAGGATATGTCATAGTCATCCAATACCTCGTCATCACTAAGCTGGTGCTGGTCACTCTGCTCTACGCCATGTTCAGGTGAGCTGCGTGTGGAATATTGTACCACATCTTATGTCTGTTGCCGCCAATTATGTTTCAAAATCAGGACTCTACATTAACTTGTTACGGCATTTGTCCTGTTGGACATGAAACTATTTGACCTGTAGGTAAATGGCTTGTTAATCTGAGGGCCTATTCTTGATACGTTCTTACAATCATACGACAATCTTAATTATTCTTATGAACTGTTCTAAGGCTAAGAATTTCGTAAGAACATTTTGAGAATACCTGTCCTAGGCAGGCGGATAATCTTTACTAGTCGAGCCAAGAAAATGTCAAATTTATGGCTTGGCGTCACATGACGAGGGTTTCTTTTCAAATGGCAATGATATTAATATTTACAATCCTCTCTGTCATGTGACCATGTCTTTCTTGTATCCCTGCTACAACTTAAAGCAACGAAATCACTTACTAATTTATCCTTACTGTCAAGCCCATAAAATGTCACATGACGAGGGTTTCTTTTAAAAGGGCGATGAAATCTATATTTTCAATCCTCTCTGTCACGTCACCAAGTCTTTCTTGTATCCCTGCTGTGACTTAAAGCAACAAATTACTCACTAACTTTATCATTGTATGGCCATAGTTATTTGAGTCCCTGTACAAAGTTTTCAGAATATATAATAAAAGTAATTATTTATATTTTCCAAAGTGAAAAACAATTGCGTCAGCAGCAGATCCGTAAATCAGTAAATCAAATAACTCTATAGACTAATTAGGTTATTAAACTATTTTCAGTGCAACGACAGCCAAGATCAAGGGTGAGGCAGAAGAGATCTGGAAATACCAGAGGTACACGATCATCGTAGACTTCGAGGCCCGACTGAGACTTCCACCGCCACTCACTCTCATCAGCTATCTGTGTATGTTGATGCAGACAATATGGCGGCAACTTGTCCGTCTGCTTCACAGGTGTTGGGCCTGCTGCAAGTGTACAAAGAAGGATTTCACTGTAAGTCATTGTGTATGTTTGCTGTTAATTGGTTAAAATGTGTGTAAGTGTGTGTAGATTTTCATAATGCAATAAAACAAATAGTGAAAACAAATAAATAAAAAATATTTTAGTCTCATTTAAATTTGCATATGATTTGTAGAATTTGTTTTATTGTTCCTGGGAAATGTTTTTTCCACCTCCCCAATATTAATGAAAATATTTCTTTAAAATCATTTATAGAACACTTTCAAATATTTGTGGACTAGCTCTATTTACATCTATTGTTGCCTGCTGTACGGAAGGTAGAAAGTCAAGAATAATAATTATATGTCAAATATTTCTAAAATTTGGAAGATGAGATGTACATTAAATTAGAACACAATTTTTTTACCTGTGAAAAAAGTATTTCATATCTAGATATTACATGGGTTCTTTTCCACAGAACGGTTTTGGCGCTACAAGAGTCATATCTCCCATACGTTAACATGGAGAGTTATGACTCTCGTAGCGCTATGATTGTTCTGTGGGACAGACATCTGAAAGTTGGAGCTGCTCCTGTTTGTTCCAGGATGGTGGTGGGAAGAAGATCCAGATCATGAAGGTACGTCGCACTGTAGACTTCAACTACTGGAAGAGCTGCGTCAAGCTGTACTCAAAACAGGAAGAACAGAAAGAGGCGGAGAAGAACAGGGCCCAGGACCAGTCCGACTGGTAAGGGGAGATAACTCTATTGGGAAGGGAGATACCTCTACTGGGAAGGGAGATAACTACTGGTAAGGGAGTATAGTAGCAGAGAGGAAGGAAAACTAAGCAAATTGTTTAATATTGGCAAAACACTCACCGAGCATTCAATATTAATTTTGCCTTGTTAATTAATTTGGCCATGACGTCTGCCTTTTAAGGGAGATAACTCTGAACTGATGACAAAATTGTAATGCAGTTCTAGAATTGGTATAGTGAATTATTCTGAAACATTGTGTTCATCAAAATTATGCTCAAATAAAATTGGAGCTCTATGGTATCTTAGTGGGTGTACGGTCTCCATAAATGGTTGCTTAGGGCTAAGAAATCACTGCAGATCACAGTGATAATGCAGACGTTGTATTTCAGCCTGTCGCTGATGGTGAATGACATGAAACAGCAGCAGGAGAACCAGACCAAAATGAACGACCGCGTCGTCCACGTGGAGAAGAGCGTTATGGCTTGCCGCCTTCTGTTGGAGGAGATGAAACACATGCTTCAGAACCTTGGTGAGCATTACCAGCCCTAAGCATGTATAATCTCAAAACGTTAATTTTTGGAACTGCTCTCAGAAATGTCAGGAGATGAAACACATGCTTCAGAACCTTGGTGAGCACCACTGGCCCTAAACATGTATAATCTCAAAATGTTTAAATTCAGATCCGAAGAGTCAGGGACTGAAGCCGACGCGGCAGCTTATCCACGTGGCGTCCAGACAGTCCCCGTATCCCGGCACTCGTACCCAGCGCTTCCCGGTCTTCGATAAATATGTGTCCTGGGAGGTCAGTGTGCCTTTAAATTGTCTGAAGCATACTGAGCTTAAAAATAAACTGTTCATGGCATTTAGCTTGTTAGTGTATATGTCATTCTCATATTATTAATTCCATGGCTTGGTTAAGGTGTGTGTATTTACTATTCCAAATGTTCAGAGAGATCAACACCAGTTTGCAAATATTAGAATTATTTGTGACATTTTACGATATGGCCTCAAGATTACGAAACATTTTTGAGTATGTACTTGTTCACAATTTCTCATAAAATTTGAGCGAGTACAAAATTGTACTCAAAAGGTTTTGTAATCTTGGGGCATAGTGTGAAAAAAAGCCAAAAATAATGAATGAATTATCTGCTGGAGGATTTTGATGTATCTTGGTTTGGTCTTGTCTGTAATGGTCATGTGTAAAGTTGTTATTTTTTTAGGTTGAATATGGAATGTATGATCCAACATATCTAACAAAACCTGCAGAAGAGTTCAGCCCTGAGCACTTACCATTTGTGGACCCGGACATCATTGAGTGAGTACACTGAAGTCATGTATAATTTGCTCAGTGTAGGAAATCTACATGTAATGCTACAATTTATGTCCTTGTTAAACATCTTTTAACTGAATTAAAGCAAATCTCAGCACTCTATTTAATTATTATCTCCTGCGACGTGGAGATAAAAAATAGAATATGAAAATATTGAAAATCAGTGGGACATGCGGAAAATGTAGCTTGTTGCCCAATATACTTGTGCAGACAAATCAAATGTACATACATTCAGTAAAGTAAAATACGTGAAATCTCAACAAACCGAGGTCATATGCCTTTAAAATACTTTGATCTGCAAAAATATTTCGTGATGCTTAAGATGTCTGGCTCACTTATTGTCTACAGATTGAAAAAGGAGGTTGAGTCTAGACAGAAAATGAGCCCGGAAGAGCTGGAGAAGTTACCTCCCTTGAAAGAGTTCAATCCGATGTGGAACAGTGAAGTAGAAGTACAGTTGGACGGTGAAGTTATAGAGGTGGATCGTACATCATGGATCCTCATCAACAACGAACAGCTGCGATATAAGCTGGACAAGGCTGGTCTCCCACAGTAAGTATTCCAATAGCATACAGAACCTTGTTGTCAAAAAAAGATAATTTGGGTTGCGAAAGATCGGTCCTATTTTCTATATTTTGTTCTTGTTATTTTTTCTTTTTCTTTTCTTTTTCTTTTCTTTTTCTTTTCTTTTTCTTTTCTTTTTCTTTTCTTTTTTCTTTTTTCTTTCTTTGTCTGATAATGTTTTTGTTTTTTTACATGAATTTAATGTATTTTTTTTTATCAATCTAAAATAAAATGTATGAATATAATTTATTTAAAAGAAAATTTAAAACATGTTGCTGTTATAGAGATCAGACTTGATTCAAAGTTCCAATTTACCAAGAAAATATAGAAATATTATTTCGCTGAATGAAAAAACACCCGCCCATGATCTCTAGCCAATATTGTCCACAAAATTTAAACAAAGAATATTTCCAACATGAAAATTAAACTTATTAAAAATAAAATTATTACTGAACGCTGATAAAAACAAATCTCCAGAATTAATTGACCCTTGACCCTTGACCTGTCAGAAATCCCCTGGGTCGGACGGGCATCCGAGGGCGTGGCAATCTGTGGCGATGGGGTCCCAACCACAGGATCTCCGCCATCATCACCAGGTGGAAGAGGAAGTACTCACACCTGGGCTTCCCTAGCGACTACTTCAAGATCGAAGGCAAGAAAGTACTGGAGTTCATCTGTGTGCCGAAGCCAGATACAGGGGAGCTAACTCTTCCAGGGGTACGTATCTCATTTAATTGTTAAGTCCAGTCCCGAGATTATGCAATAATAATTAAAATCGTATTTACTCCTTAAATATTTGGACATTCTTTGGCAAAGGCTAGTGTCGAAATATCTGAGCATCAGTTTTTGTATCTGATTTTAATGATTGTAGGCTGTGAAACTTTTGCGAGTACAATTTCATGATCTTCATGTTTTGTGTTTAGATTTGAGAATGAAAGTTTAGCTGAGGATTGAATCGTGCTCGAAAGTTTCATAACATTAAAACCAGAATGTGCCAGGTTTGAGTCTAGCTCTTAACATAGTGTAAAACGCTTGAGCAAAGTGCTTAGATCCACACTGCTCCAGCCCACCCAGCAGTAAAATGGGTACCTGGTAGGAGAAGATGGAATTGCAATTGTTATCCTAGCTCCTAAAAAACAGCTATTTGGGTTGTATCAATTCCAGGGAGTTGAGAAAGTGAAATGAATGCACATTGATCTTACCCTAAGAACAGTTCTTAACAATTTATATACTAACCTGAGGGCCTATTCTTGAAATGTTTTTACAGACTTCTTACAGGTTAGTAGCACATTGAGTTGTTAAAATGGGTACTTGGTAGGAAGAGATAGAATTGCGATTGTTAACCTTCTAGCAACTGAAAAAACATCTGCTTGGATTGTATACTTCCTAGGGAGCTGAGAAGGTGAAATGAGTGCACACTGATCTGTTGACTAGTGCTTTGAGCATGAATTAACATGGAGTCGTGTGCATTATAAATTTATTATTTATTTATTATTTGTTTAATGCAGGGTAACGTGTACGGACGAATGTGCTCCTACAGCGTGATGTGTGAGCAGTTCTTGAAGTACGTGCTGATGCAGGAGTTTGAAGGAAATCCAGAATTTGGATCTGAAGACATGAAGAGAGTATGTACACAGTGGTTATTTGAGCTAAATGTTTATGCATTTATGTATAACTTCATTCCTGCCGACATAACCCAGACATCAATGTTTGCAAAACTTACCTTTCTGATGCAGTCATGATAGGACTGTCGGTGCTCACAGGTTTACTGCAACATTTAGAACTACGGATGTTGTGGGTTTCCACCTGCCCTAAAGTCATTGCATATGGGTAAAATATTCCTGCAGTGACGTAGATGACTAACTCATTCCTGCCCTAAACTGACAAGCCGTGATGTAAGTGAAAGAATCTTGAAAGCGGCTCTAAACCTTACTTAAAAATTAATAATAATATTCATAAAAAAAAAATTTTAAAAAATAAAAGATTAATTCCTAATATCTGATCAATTTAAATGTTTTTCTAATATTAAAATCAATACTGTTTTCTTTTTCTCTCCTATCAGTTCTTTAGTCAGTTTGCTGCCACTTCCAGCAGTAATATTACGTACCAGATATTTGGCATGAACGCTGCAGCCAAGGGGTTCTCGTCCCAGGTTGTGTACCAGGGTTACATTGACGACCCCTCCAACACTGACAATGCCTGGCGAGAGGCGGAGGTGTGGAGCTTTCACTACGAGCTCAACGACATCTTCGACGAAAAGATCCCAGATGTAAGTCAATGATTATGGTAGTCGTCAAATGTGTCAAAGATATTTTTCATTTTTAGTACATGTATTTAGAAATTATTTTTTAAGTTTATTTTTAATAGTTGGTCATCGTGTATGGGTGAATTATTCCTGCTGTTACGTAAAGCACTAATTTTTTCAATTTGAATAATTGGAAAAATTGCTTCAAAATGTAAAAAAAATAAAGAAATTTGTCCATATTCAAACAAATTTAGTTTTAATTGGAAATGTTTAGCGAAATATTGTTTTCCCCATCACTCCAGGCTTCCGACAAAGAATAAAGACACTTATTTTCATCTGGATACATAATTTCATTGTGTAATAAAAAATATCCCTAAAATAGTTTTCAGATCTACGATAACAGTAATCCCATTTTTTATATTTCCAGCATGAAAATTTGTGGAAGGAGGTTTCTTCGTATACTCGTCTCTATGGCAACCAGGATTCCATAGTACAAGAAGTGGCAAGAATCCACGACTCCTACTTTTAATAGAAATCTTCTGTACTCATCTTCAAATACGATATAAATCACTGCATGTCTGCATTTTGTATGATCAGCTGTAAATACCACACAATGCCCCAATTATGCAAGCATTAATCCTCTCCATGCTGAAGGCAA
The DNA here is from genome assembly GCA_032361325.1 of Lepetodrilus fucensis. Taxonomy (NCBI): domain Eukaryota; kingdom Metazoa; phylum Mollusca; class Gastropoda; order Lepetellida; family Lepetodrilidae; genus Lepetodrilus; species Lepetodrilus fucensis. The sequence goes on along the minus strand of JAUTBV010028675.1, from coordinate 8,135 downwards.
CTAGAGATGCCCTAAAGAGCAGTGCGGGTGACTAATCCAGCAGGGAGAGGGTTAAGAATATACATTGAAAACCACTTGATAACTTTATGTACCAACAGGTATATTTTATTTTACATTGTACATTTTTCTATCACATGCCTTTGCTTTGTTAATATTGATATAATTGTTTTTGTTTGGGTATACTGTTTATAACTTCGTGGCAAATCGGTGAAAGATTCCCGCAGTGACGTTAAACTCCATATTTACTCACTCACTGTTTATAACTTTGATAGTTATTTGTATGTCTCCTCTCTTGCATTGTTAGTGAGTGAATATGGAGTTTAACATTGCTGCGGGAATCTTTCACCCATTTGCGACGATTGCATTGTTAGCATTTCCTGTGGGTTTAACAGAAAATGCATATCAATGTGTCATACTGTCTCGCGATTTACTTTTAATTATTTGATTGTATTTTGGGAGTTACAAATCATGTGTGTATTGATATTTAATTGTACATCTTATGACTATTTTATGTACTTTTACGTGCGTATATGTGCCAAAATTGTAGACTATAAGCCTGTCTTATAGATTTTCTATTGTGGGTGGTAGCGCAGTGGTATCAAATGTTCGTAAAAGTTACCTTTCTCACGCGATCATGATAGGATGCCCTGTCTGTACAATGGGAGTACAGTTATCGTCCTTGGTCTGGTGCTTGCAGGTTTACTGCAACATTCATATTGCTCGTTTCTTCTTGCTCTGAAACTGACAAGCTGTGACGTAAGTGAAAGAATCTTGAAAGCGGCTTTAGAACCCAATTCATTTTTTAAATTATATATAGACATCCCCCTCACCAACACATATCTTGTACTATCTGTGACATGATATTCTAAGTGAACTAGCACTAGCACTAGCACTAAGTGAACTAGCACTAGTCAAGCAGTACATATGCATGCAAGTCATGATATTAGTGAAAGATTCTAGAAAGTGACTTTAAACCCCAAACCAACCGACCAACCCCAACACATATCAAACCTTATAGTATTATTTTTCTCTTTTTAAGGAATTTATGTTAACATATCCATTCTTATATATGCCATTGTTGTACATATATATACATGTAAGAACATATATGCTGGTGAGGTGTATACGACTTATTTTCTTAAAATCACTTGTGCCAGTGTCTTACGAGAAATTACCCTGATATTTAATCACTGCATTCCATGTAATCCAATGCACAAAAGAAGTATATTGCAGCATATGGTACATGTATATGTATGAATTATGTCTGAATGCATGCCCATAGCAGGTGTATCTGTGTATGTGAACATGTTTTAGTATGTTATCACACCTGTTATATCATCCGAGACAAACTGGTTTGAAAATAATGTTTGCAGCTTTACACATATCTATTTTAAAAACTATTTCATAAGTTCTATCAATATTCATAATGCATGATTTTGAGAAGTGTTCATTTACATCCTTATTATCTGTTGATATGCTTATGACATGGCCATATATATTGTTATATATCATATGCATGATTAAACCATGTTGCAAGCAATTCATTTATCAAAAATATGTCCCTAAATGTGTTCCTTTTTGTCTTTGTAACAACTGATTCAGCCGTTATCAGGATCTGATATTATTGTGTGTTTTATATGTGCATTTGGCTACCTGGGGTCCGTTGCTCAGAACTATTGTAGCTAGAACTATTGTAACTATAACTATTGGCGGAAGCCCAGTTACAATTATTGTAGTGCTACAATTGTTCTAAGCAATGGGCCCATGTACTACTTGTTAGTGTATTCCTTGTTATTATGTTTCCCATCGTGGGCAAATCTTTTCAATTTATAATTGTTTTTCCATAAATATTTTGAGATTTTCCTCTTCTTTTTTTGTTATAACAAAATTCCTAATGTGTTCTTCCCAACATTCCTATCACAGTGAAGTGATTGCATCTCCTAATCAATCAGTCGTTCAATCATTGCGTCTATGCATTTTCATTTTTTTTCTTTTCTTGTCTTCATTCCTTAAATAACTCGTACATTTGTAGTTTGTGTATAATTTGGCACCATCCTAAAACACATTGATGCATATATTTAGAAGAAAATAATTAAAAGTAATATGGATAATGTATGGCAAAGCCACGGGAGAAAGAAATGTTTTCTTTTATCTCTTTGTCACCTATGGGAGAGATATTCCCGCGGCAATGTAAAATATGAATTCATTCAATTGTATGTTTATCTTTTTTTCCCATCATTCTACTTTACATACATGTATATGGTGATAATCTCTGTATAATGTTTTTATTATTATTTTTGTACACAACTTTGTCAGGGTACATACCCAGTAGGCTCAAAATCAAACAGGAAAGAATACATGGAATACTTTATGATTGTTCCAGCATAATATTACCATAGTTGCATTAATGAATACTCTTAATAACTTCTTGTGTTAAATATTACTCCTTTAGTCAGTCCATGATCCAGATAATATATTTCAGCCATTATTTTACACTAAAATACATGTATTATTTTTTTATACTTTATCGTGTTAAGATTCTAATGTTTGCCATGTTCACCAGAATATTGAATAACATACAAAAGCATATGCTCATTGAGGTGAGAATGCCTATATTTTACTTCATGTAAGAATCGGAAATGTTTCCAAGTTGGTATATTTTCATAATTCACGATGTGTCTACTGTCTAATAACCATTGGCTTTCATTGTACATCTTTGTGAATATATTTTGAGATAATTAATAATCACATCTATCCTTTTCACTGTCATATGCTGGGATGAGAATCTTCTGCAGAACTGCAGAATTTGAGGTTCTGGGGGCGATCTTGTAACCCTGGCCATGTGTCCCTTAGCTGGATCCTGGCCGTTTCAGCTGAAAACACAATTTCCCATTCTCATCCTTGCATATACTAGTAGTGACACGTCTCGTCATTGTGTTCATTTTGTCCGTATACAATTGTTAGGATTGTTTACTAGTGCTGTTTAGTTATGTCTTTATAGACTTTTTGTAGGCACTTTGTTTATTTACTAGTGTTAAAGATGGTAGATCTGTATATCAAACCAATGCAATGTTATCATTCAATCTGAAATGAATAAATATGACTCAATACCCATTTTATAGTGTTCATGGTTTTTTAATCAGAATGTACAGTAGACCTCGCATATAACGTACTCATTGGGATCGGCTATTGTTGTCCGCTATATGTGAAGTCCGTACTGACTGCATCCTATCACGATCACCTTGGAAAGATGACTTGTGCCGAGACCATTGCACCCAAACCATTTGTAAACAGAACAAGTATATAATAAATATAATATAATTTTATTGCATTGATGGAATGTTATAGTTAATGAAGCTGTAAACAATACAGTGCCAACATGCCAAATACCGGTAATACACAAACAATATATTGACCAACAAAAAGATTTGATCAGTAAACATAGTAAATGTAATAATATCCAATAATATATTTTTTTCAATTTTGTTTACAAAACAGGCAGGTAAGATATGGTTTGTCAATACATACTTTTAAAACAACACTTGATGAAAAGCGAAAACATGAAAGTTTAAAACATTGCTTCAAAGTTCTTCAAAATGATTGTAATTATTAATAATAATTATGTAAACTTTCTAAAGTAACACTAGTTAAGAGACGGTTATTGTGACATAATTAATGTTGCATAGGTTATCTCAGCTAACCTACAAGAGTTGAAGCAGAGCAGTGATTGTGACATGATATGACATGAATGTTAATAAAGCTAACTTCTGATTGTGACACATGAAGGTTATTAACTTAATATTATAACTAACTTCTGATTGTGGCATATGAAAATCATTACAGCTAACTTATGATTGTGACACATGAAGGTTATTACAGCTAACTTATGATTCTGACACATGAAGGTTATTACAGCTAACTTATGATTCTGACACATGATGGTTATTAACTTAATATTATAACTAACTTATGATTGTGGCATATGAAAATCATTACAGCTAACTTATGATTGTGACACATGAAGGTTATTACAGCTAACTTACTTCCATTAGGCAAAGAGGGAATGATTGTGACATATGAGCCTTATCACAGCTGTCATACTTCCTACTGGAGTCAAAACAATGATTGTGACATAATATGACATGACATGTATGTCATCACAACAATTTACTTACTCCTTGAAGGAGAGTAGTGATTGTGATATACATCAGGGTTAGAATTTAACTTTAAAACATACTTGCATAAATAATATAAATAGAAAAAACATGAAATTTCTATTACTGTAGCCCATAGGATACCTTTAACATTATGTGAGTGAATAGTTGTTTTACATCACAGCGGGAATCTTTCACCCATACGTGACTATTTTAATATTAGGAAAAATGGATCAGGCCGCCAGGCGAGTGGTAACTTAAATCATAATTATGGTATACCTATTTCCTATTTAAATGGGTATAGAACAATGATCATCACTAATCCGATTTACTTCTCTAAATTATCAAAATTACTCTATGTAAGTACTGAGGATATGCAAGTACAACAACAGTAAAAATTGTAAATATGTTCTAATATGTAATTGTAAATGGTCCTTGGTATCTTTTCTCGAAGCTCTCATATGATATCCACTAGGAGCCCATAGTGGATCCACTAAGAGCCAATAATGCTCTCGCTAGTGTCTGATTGTACAAGGGAGCATTACTAGAGAGCTATGGCTTATTAGTAGATATGAGTGCTTTGAGAAATGATATCCTGATATGTAGCATTATGAATATGGTAAATATGATTTTCTACTTCTAATCTGTCATATCTTGTATATATTATCATATTTTAACGTTGACTACTGTACTCAGATACACAAGTGCATAAATATTTGCATCAAGTTATATGTTCAAAAATGAACTAACATATATGCATATATAACATACCAAAGTGGACTTTGTATTTGTATATTATATAGATCACACGATAAATTGGAAAATAAAAATATAATTTGACAACCCATTTGGAATAAAGTGTAATAGAGAAAGTTTGTAAATATATTTAGACAAACTCTATTACAGGTTTCAACATTTCATGGAACAATAAAGTCACTAAAGTTATATACAGCAGTGGACCCTACAAATAATTGTTCAAATATACATGTGAAAAATCTTTTAGAGATATCAAGAGATTGATGACTATATCTTAGTACCGTTAACGTATAGACAGACGCAATGTATCAATTAACATTTTCCTTGGATGAAATGATAAATGAAAATAAGATTAGCTTGTGAAAACAAAAGTGTTGTGAGAGCAACTGCAACATATGAAATTTGAATCAGTGTGAGTGATTGTGGAGTTTAACATTGCTGCAGGAATCTTTTGCGACGAGAAATTTGAATCGGAATCAACATTCTAGTCTGCATATGAACATGGCAATGGTCCTCTAATAAATTGTGTCTAATCCTCAACCGTGTCAACTGATTATCCGAATATAGATATACCATACCATGTATACAGTAAGATTATTGGCAAGCTAAATCTCCACTAACTGGATGACCTCACAGTTGGACAATCTGATGTCAACTGCTCGAGTTCAATGTTTCAGTCTTGTCTTCACAACTTTGTATCACTCATGACAGATCTGGGCTGGTCCTCATTGGGTGGCAGACATTTTGTTGTCTGTGTACCCTGTGTCCGAGCGACCGCGATATGTAAACACTGCACCCACTGCTCTACGTTCTGCTGACCTTTGGCTTTGAAAACATACGTCTGATCTGCCGTGAAGATTTCAAACGCACGAGGAATGTCCCGAATTCCCTTCCGTACGGCTTTCACGCTCTGAATCTTGCTCACGGGCAGCAACTGTTTCCTGGAGTCGCTTTTACTGTATGTGAAATTCCCTCCCGATAGCGTGAAATACCTGGTCTTCCAGCGTTTCAGGAACTTCCAGCGACCTTTCTTCTCCTTGAGCTGTCCGGCAATCACTGGCAGTCCGTCCTGCAGCAGTCCGGAGACTTTCTCGGGGTGGCTGCACATGAAGCAGGCCCAGTTGTCGTGTGCGGGGTTCAGTTCGAACACGTCGAAGTAGCGTTCCTCGTGAAGCTCCTGCATGAGAGCATCCTGGTCCTTCAGAGGAGGGAACGTGGAGGTCATGAGGGTCTGGAAGCTGTTGCCGCCCTGCTCTCCCTTCAGGGCATCCCAGCACTGCTTGAGGCAGTTCACGTTGATGTCGCGCTGACTCAGAGCCGAGGATGACTGGGCCTGGATCGAGAGGAACATCAGATGAATCCACGTCCTGGAGAGGCGAGTGTTCAAGGTGAAGAAGGTCCTGCAGTAGAGACATTGCTCGCCCTGGCTGCAGCACTGGAAATGGAGGCGGAGGTACCGCTTGTGTTTGCCGTTGACCACGCTGCATTTCGCAGGGAGGGGGATCCGAGCTTTCAAACTGGTGATGAAGGTTTTGATCTTGCTGAGGTGCTTCTCGCAGAAGTGCTGTACACCGTCGTGCATGGGTTCGTAGAACTGGCTTGGGTTTGTGATGGTGGAGACACTGTTGAAGGACAGCCGTTCCGAGACGACGGTGGACGTGGGACTGCTGGCTCTGTCCGTGCCCACGCCCACCGCGGAGCTGCTTCCTCTGGACGTCTTGGCCAGCGACTGTTGACTGGATGTCGTGTTGGCTCTTAGAAGTGTGGTGGTCTTCACGGATACTGTTCCACTTGGGTGGGTGGCATTTGGAGGATTGCCAACGGTGATGATGGTAATGGTCCCTTCTGTCTGGCTGGAAACAGATTTCATTTCCTTCTCACCGGTGTACTTCTTGACGTCTTCTTTGATTTGTTGAACGATCAGTCTCACAGCGCTGGATCCACTGGATGACAACTTGGTGATGTCCTCCATGTGGTCCGTCAGCAATGCTTGCTGATTCAGCGTCAACGCCCGGATCTCTTGCAGGATGGTAGGAAGGCTGGTTTGTCCGGCTTTGCTTGCTTGACTCATCAGGTAAGACATTGACTTTTTAGCTTCAGATTCATTAACCATGCCAATGGCGCCGATAATCTGAGCAACTAAAGGCATCATCAGAGGTTGCTGTTCTGCTATTTCTTCAAGTTTAGATCGATGATGGACAAACGTTTGTGGGTTATGTACAGCCAATTCGGTAAACATTGTCAGAACTAATGGTCCCGTCATATTGCCTGACAAAGCTTCACAAAATATCGGTACATGTGCTTGAAGCAATTCAGGTTTCTTTTTAGCCACGTATCCAAAGAGCTGAATAAGAGATATTTTCTCAGTGGATTCACACTTGCCGAGAATCTCCACCAACTGGTCCACATAGCTGTCAACCGGTTCCGGATTCTGATGATAAATGTGAGGCATCACCTGGCTCAAAAAGTAATTCCCCTGCAGAACACTGGTCACAATGAGAGGCAAGTGCTTGGAGAGAAGATGCGCCTTGTCGATGGTTGCCAGTGAGAGGTAGCTGGAGACATTTCGGGACAGATCCTTGTTCTTGCAGTCCAGGAACTGCACCACGGCTGGAATAGCGATTTTCATCACAGATTCTTTATTGTAGTGCATGAAGAGACAGCTCATGACATCGGATGCAATCTTGACGTGGGGTGGGTCTTCGTCCTTCTTGGCAGGGGTGAGGTTGTGCTTGTGACACATCACCAGCAAACGCACGAGAGCCTGGGCGTGGGTCTCGATGGTGGACATCTCTCTAATGGCTGTCGTGATCCTGGTGATGCATATCTCCACCACGCTCTGGTCGTTGTCGTTGCCCTCGTAGTCGGGACTGTCCGCGATGTCGTGGATGCGGTCGATGATGTCGGACAGGTCTGCTTCAATGTCTGTGTCCTCAAGTGAAAACAACTCCCCAGCTTTTGACAAATCCTTCTGGCTGAGGACTTCTGCAAATAATTTATGCATCTTGATGGTAAACCTTGTTGTGAGTGACAACTCTTCTAGAATTCTAGAATAACTGTTGGAGTGGAAAGGCGTCGATACTGAAATGCCCTAAACAAACCGGAAATGGGTTTATTTTCAACAATAATTCCTAGATCTAAATTCGATATGTTTCGATCGAACAGTGTTGTCGAGAGTTATCTTTAGGACATCGAGACACCTCATTTTAATGCTCTAACCCTAAC
>JAUTBV010028564.1:0-21399 GCA_032361325.1 Lepetodrilus fucensis | reverse complement strand
AATATGCAATGTAATGGGGCAACAATGGAAGTGACAATGTAAGGTGGTAACAGGCAATGTAATGGGGGCAATGAAAGTGGCAATCTAAGATGGCAATATACAATGTAATGGGGGCAATGGAAGTGGCAATCTAAGATGGCAATATGCAATGTAATGGGGCAACAATGGAAGTGACAATGTAAGGTGGTAACAGGCAATGTAATGGGGGCAATGAAAGGGGCAATGTAGAGTGGCAATGCAGCAGGGCAACATGGCCTGGCTACAGCTCTGGTTATCTACTCCACTACTTGGAGAAACACAATAAGCCAATCCAAACCACATTTCCACCTGTCAGTTCTGGCAGCAAAAAATGGCAAATGCCACAATTGAAGGCAGCTGAGTGGTAGAATCTCATTCTAGAGTTGGGAGGGATAACAAAACAAAAGTATGCGCTCTCAGAACATTATCAGCTGATGAACAACTTTGTGAAGAATACGAGAAAAAAGGCGCTGAGATTACAAGGCATTCCTGCCGAGATTTGAGCGCTGTTCTACACTCTATCTTGATCTCATTGTCAGATTTAACCACGTCCAAATTTCTAATGCTTCACGCGGCTCGTAGCAGGCATTTGGCTTTCATTCATAGTTAGTAGAAACAACAATACTTGGAGGTCTGGGACATCGGAGCCCACTGCTGACTAAGCAAGGGTTAATTCCTGTACGTAACTCTTCCCTATGAGTAACTCTTTCCTATTATGTAACCTCCGACAAGTAACTATCTCCTTCCTAATCCCAATAGTCATACAAATAACAAATGTTATGAATTTCTACTACTAGTCCTCAAGATACCTTTAGCATTGGGAGTAATGGCCTGGGTTAGTGGCCGGGTTAATTTTGATTCCCAAATAGTTGGATATTTTCACTTTTGGCATTCACACATTGATGTAAAAGTAAAACACTGGTTGTCACTGGCACCAAGAAGGTTAAATAAGGCAGACCAAACTTATTACTATTCATACAAGCTAAAATTCTTACTACTTGAAAGAATATTTTCAAATTTAATAATTAAAATGTTCCATTCCTAAATATACACCATGTTTTGCAATGAAGACTTTATTAGAAAAATATTACATTGCTACCCTCATCTTCTAGAAATACATTTGTATTTATTTCAGCTCTACTTCAGTTACTAGTAGTGTTTAAGTGCTCATGTTTCTTGTTACAATGCAACAAAGTAATGTAACAGACTGAAGGTAACATAATCAAGACGGCCAGGTAACAATTAAGGGATAGAGTACCGACTACCCTATGATATATAGGATACTGTATTAAAGCATAGTTTTGCCATGAACGATTACAGTTAAAAGTACAATGATGCTTGCCACTGACGTTTTTACCAAGACATTTTACTAACTAGTTTTAACGTAGATTTAAGTATACTTTTTACCATTGTTCTCACACATTAGTGTTTTAGAACATACTGAAGACTACAAGGTAGCCCTATAATTAAGACTGCGCCCTTTTTGTTTGGAATGCCAGCCAATCCTGCGCTTCCTGTTAGTCCAGCGATGCACCCGCGTGACTCCATTCTTCCGAGATAGTGGCACGACTATCTCTGTAAGTATCTCTGTAACTATTGCTGACTATCTCTGTAACTGTTGCCGTAACAACATTGTAACTCTGTAACAGTGCTGCCGTATCTAGTCTTTGTGAAGATATCGCAACCTGGCTGCAACCCCCCACTACCCCCACCCTTTCCTCCACTACCCCACCCTTTCCCCCACTACCCCACCCTTTCCCACACTACCCCACCCTTTCCCATCTGACACCACTGAGTATGAAGTGGAAGCCCTAATTAACTTCCATTATGAGTGCTATACATTGTGGGCACTCACAGGTGTTTAAGATTAACTTGGTAACAGATTGAGGATTTCCTCTCGTAGAGGCTAGCTGGACATGATCATTTCAAAATAGACAAAGTTTCAAAGGGTTAAATTAAATCATTTGTATACACATTCTACTGACTGGTGTGATAGTAATATGGATTGATTGAATTAATGTTTTACGGCACAGCGGGGATCTCTCACACATAGGCACCGGCAGTAATATGGAAGGAACCAGTGAAAAACTCCAGAAATCTAGACTTGCCTAACTTTAATTGAACAGATATTATGTGAGGCTGGTTATCGATACTGATATGATCGATAATCGTCAACTCTATAATTGATGAAATATCCATAAATATCAGACAAATCCATTCTGAAAGAATGTTTACCATATTATTACATTCTATTGGGGGAAAAAAAATTGAACTTTACTAGTGGATATATTGAATAGATATTAGTATGAGAATAAGGTACATAATTTCATTTGTAAATAGGACAAATTAACCCTATTTCTGCCAAATGTAACTAAGATGCACTATAGCAATGATTTAATTAATTATGCAAGAGGTTAAAGTTGAATATGGTGGAAATTATTGATGGAAACAGATTGTGTAAGATTGATAACTGGCCATGCATGGCTGAACAAACCGCGAGTGGTGTTGCACAATAACTATCACGCTCGAAGATTACCAGATATATTTGTCATGTCATGTCTATCCCAAAATTAATACTACCTTCTCATGATTGATACAAATAATTATTAAATTCTAATAATAATTATCGAAATATTCTGAACATAATTTTGTTCAATCATGGATAAACAATGTAATGTAAAAATGTAATGTAACAATGTAATGTAAAAATGTAATTGAACAATGTAATGTTACAACATAATGCATCACCAACCAATTAATGCCCCAGATTTTAACTACAAAAGTTCATATCGTTATAAGGATAATTAAGATCCTATTGGAAAATATTTTGATGACCAAAGAGAATTTCTAAATTCAAAGAGGAACAATTACCCAGTTGAAAACACAGGAAACTAGCAAAATACCACAAACATTTTTAAGGTCTATTTTTTAAAGACAGAATTCCTATAGCGGTACTTCACATATTAAACAAGGCACCTAGTTTCAGCTTAAGACAACAACTTCAAAGAAAGAAACAAAGGTTTGAGCATTTCATACACGCTGAAAAACACCTCAATGTCTTTTAGAACTTGTCATTCTCTTACTTTATTGCTTAAATTGGAGTTGGAAAAGAAATTGTGTTTAGTTAAGGGGCATTCTTGGATCTGTTTGTGTGAAATTTCTACAAAGTATATCACTATTTAAACTGTGCAATCACTATGAAGATAATCCATAATGTAATTTTCTTTACAACCAAAAGAACTACCATTGTAAAATACTCTCCAAACATTATTTCTTCTAAAATGTGGACAATGTTGCATTTTAACACAGTTCCGGCAATAAAATAAATACAAAAAACAATTCCACATCGCAAAAGTCTAAATAAATATTTTCAATAACTGTAATTTATTGTACAAATATCTTGATAAAAAGAAATTTATATATAAAAACAATAAAAATGTTTAAAAACAATGCATATTATTTTTAACTAAAAAGAATTAATCTAAAAGCTACATGCCATGTCTTGGTAAAAAAAAAGAATGTACCAAAACAATAAAAATGTTTAAAAAAACAATGTATATTATCTAAAACCAAAAACAATGAATTTCCAAGCTACATACCAAAACATCATCACTGACAGTCTCCTTGGATGAAAGTCGTAACAATTAAAAAGTGGCACAAGTTCTTGGATGTTTATAAGTGATTTCCCCGCTAATGAATATTCATGAGTATACCGTAGGTGAATTAAATAACAGTCTAGTGTTGTAGGTATCTGTCTTGTCATGATGAATGACAGGGACGTCTTGTAATGAGTGTTTGTGATGGGGCTATGCACAAGTGAAATAGAAGACAGATAGTTACTACCTGGTAGAAGTGATGGATTGGCAGCGGACGACACTTTCTTGACAAAAATCACTCCAGGCTGTTATGAATAATGAGAAAACAATGTTTGGCGTCGTTAATTTCAATGATCATTTTCTTTGCTTCAGGGTCATTACGCGCTATAATTAATTATTTAAACGACGGCAATTCTGTTTTGGGTCGGGGAGTGAGTTGCTAGACTTTACGGCAATCGGGAACACGTAAACTTATCTCCAGATTAAAAAAAAGTGTTGTTAATATGATGAGTAGAATTACACTTGGCTCAAATCTTATTAAATTTCCCCGCGTCGTCTGTTTTGAAGATCTATTTCTTGTGAATGCTAAATAGATTCCATTTCAAGCTAATTAACTCTTATGAAATGTAGGGATTAGCGTGTTGATGCTAACGAACATGCGGTTGTTTATGAAAGAGGTGATGAAAAGAAACCCTAAAAAAACCTCTTCAATTATCAGAACTCTGCAACGTCCTCTCCACTGTTTTCAGAAGCAAGAAAAATCTGAAAAATCTGAAAAATCGAAATAAAGAATATTCTTCTCCAATAAAGAACCGTTCTTATATCAATTCCTTGGCGTTAACACCCATTCTTTATAAAGAACGCGTTCAAATGTTCAAATGAATACGAGATAGCTTGAGAAAAAAAAAATTCTCACTTTACCATTTCAATGCTTTCCAGTTTATTATTTCCATGTTCATTATCAAAGCAAGAGAGTGTGACGCAGGGATGCCTGAATGTCACGCATGACTGCACACACATAAAACTATTAGAGCCTCGCTGAGCTTTGTAGTATAACCAGCCTATTAATCTCAATGATCAATATGGCTGGAGGTGCAATGACTCGCTGATCACTTTGAGCCAGGAGTTTAACTTGACCCCAACACTGTATCTTAACACTCATGTCTTAACACTCCCAGCCACATTAAAGTGTAAATTCCCCACAAACAGTAATCAGTCATTATTGAGAATTACAATGAGATTTTGTCACCCTACAAGATATTCTCACCCTACTCACGAGCCTCACAATGAGCCTCACCCTACACACGAGACATTCTCAGCCTACACACGAGACATTCTCACCCTACACACAACATTCTCACCCTACACACGAGACATTCTCACCCTACACACGGGACATTCTCACCCTCAATGTGGAACAATTCCTCACCACCGCCAAACTCTAACCTGATCCTATGGATCTGATGCGTTCACAAAACAACGCTTTTTAACTCGTATTGATTTCAAATTTGTCCATTGTCTGACAGCGAGAATATAACGAGGTATTTGACAATGTTCGCTAATTAATTTGTCTCTTAACGAGGATGTTCAACCCCCAGTGTACAGTTTGATTGCCGTCCCATGAAAAGCAATGATTTATTTTTTACCAATAGCAGAAAAATACCACGACAATTCCAGATTCAGCAGTTGGATTTGTTCGTAGTTATCACTTTACATATTGAACTGATTCCTGATCATATCGGAGAACGACAAACTGATTGGTAGGTTAATGAAAGAAAGACTTACTGATTTACAAATGACTGAAAATATGATAAGTCCATAACAGGGAAGATTCATGTAATCATAGCAGTTCATAATTATCCAACAGGCTCCTAACTTAGCTCCTAACTTGGCTCCTAACTTAGCTCCTAACTTAGCAATGTTTACTGTACAGGGGGGTTTCATTATAGCAGCATGTTCGCCCATTTCTGTACAAGTTAATTGTTGTATACATGTTTAGAATTCTACAAGATTTTAGTAAAAGACACTGCAAGATTTTAGTAAAATTATCCTGCAAACAGTAAGTTTTAACATTTATGGATATTTTAATAAAAATACACTATTATATACCTTGGTAATAATATAATCAGACATTTTAGTAAATATTTTATATGCTTTTATTTGTCATCGTATAATTATGGGAAAAACATTCCTGAAATAATGTTGTAATGCTCTAAATTAATTAATAAAAAAAACTGATTTTATTTAATAAAAGAAAAGATTCAGTAAAAGATCCCAATAAGGATTTCACATATTTTGAGAATGCATTCATGAATTACAGAGAAGCAGTCAGGGGTTTTAGTTCTCAAGTGTGGTCCCATTTAAAACCACCAGAAACATCATCATACCACTAGTCAGAACAATATTCCTACCACTAAACATACTCCTAGCATTGGTTAGAAATATTATATAATAATTCTACCACTTTTCAGAAATATAGTCCCATCACAAAATTAGAATTCATGCCACTGGTTAGAAATAGCCTACAACCGAAAAATTAATATAATTCTACTACTAATCAGAAATAAATTCATACTACTGGATAGAAATTAGCCTACAACCGATAATTAATATAATTCTACTACTAATCAAAAATAAATTCATGCCACTGGTTAGAAATAATATTCTACAACCGATAATAAATATTATTCTAATATTATTAATCAGAAATAAAAATCCTACCACTGGATAGAAATAGCCTACAACCGATAATTAATATAATTCTACTACTAATCAGAAATAAATTCATACTACTGGTTAGAAATAATGTCCTACAACTGATAATAAATATAATAAATCAGATACTACTAATCAGAAATAAAATCCTATTATGTGGATGAATGCAGCTTATAGATTTGTTCAATCTGTTTGTAGCCAAACATAATAACATAATAACATAATAACATAATAACATAATAACATAATAACATAATAACATATTTTAGTCAAATAGAACATGCAGGTTAATAACATTTGCTATATTTAGAGTTTTATATAACCTGACGAGTGTATAGTTATCCTAATAACCCGGCTATAGTTATCCTAATAACCCGGCTATAGTTATCCTAATAACCGGCAAACTAATAAAGCCATTACTTCCTCTGATAGTCATCTATCTTGGGAAACTTTGGCGAGGAAAGATATATTGCTTGTAAATATTCCTCTCAGCAGACAAGCAAGAAGTGCAGAGAAACCTAATATAAATTTATCAATTTCAAAAGCTGGGAATTCACCTGTTGTCAAAGTTTATGCCAATCAGCTGTTAGTGCTTGTCAGAGTAGGAATCAGCTGTTCTCAGCGACAGTATACAGATTCAGGCATGTATTACAAATATGTTACAAAGAAAAAACTAAACTTTCCAATAAATAAGAACCCTGGTGAAAATCTTATTTGACAAAAATAACATAAAGTTGATTTCCATACAAGTTACTGGAATAGAAATAATTTAAATGGAAGTAGAATTCACAAAGAATTAATTGATTGTATAGAAGAAAATAATTTAACTGATAGAAAATAAGGAATTTAAAAGAAGATACAGAATAGAACAATTTATTTGATGGTACAGAAAAGAAATAATTTATCTGATTACATATTATAGAAATATTTAGATGTTATTTTGTTTTTATTGATGGCATAGAACAAACAGTTTAATTAATGGTACAGAACGGAAATAATTGAATTAACGGTACTGAAGAATTTTATTTTCGCTGACAATATTCCGAAAGAATACATATTTAAATATCATAAAACTAACGAGAGAACACGACTACAGGAGATCGAACAATTGATGTACCGCTTGTATCAAAACTAGACATTAGTGGCAAGATACACATAAAATCTTAATGTTATTTCCTACTCTTATTCTCTTTTGTTGTCGATGGACTGAATCATTTCTCTCCCTCGCTGAACAAATGTTATTAATTTGACAATTGCTTGCACAGCTTCTGCAGAGACGTGGACATAAACGAGCGACGGACGCTCGTCGTAATGTGGCACACGTACAACTCCCACATTACACGTAGCAACTCCCACATTACACGCATCCTTCTTAACCCGGATTCCTCACGTCTTGTGTGGGACGAGGGTTTTAGTCAAATAAGTGACTTTATTCGGCACTCTGTACGTCCAAGCTGAGAGACAGGGGGACACAATTCTCAGAAGCTTCATATAAAGATTATCTACGATTGTTCCAGCTATTGGGGCCGAAGAGAGAGAGGTACATTATCTGAATTAGAATCTTGAGATATTGTTGGCTGTTAGTGGAGATCAGTAATTCCACATCTGATGTCTTCACCGGTGCCGTAAAGAATTATTTCAGTTGTCTAGACCCGCGTCAGAGTCCCCCCACAAATTGATATTGTTTCACTTACATCAAACATGTTTTATAATCTTTCCGTCCCAGATATGACAAACACGGTACAAGGAAGGCGCTCGTCCAGAAGAAATGCTTACTGTTTACTGTTCACACTCCATTTGAAGAGAACTTTCCACAGACACACTGAGAACTTTTGTGGCTTTCAATTCAATGTGCACCCCTTCCAATATATAGCCGGCTAACCATCGCTATAAATCAGCTTTGCAATTATACCAAAGTAGTCGTCTTAAGTGGCCCAGATTCTTGGGAATATAATAACTTTCATAAAGTATCCAAACCCACAATAAACATAACTGTTAACAAACAAATATTATTGTATCTTTGTATTTTATCTTTCCATCTATTTTATTGTAGATGTCAAGATGAAAATATTTTCTCCTTTTAGTAATAAAATTTAATCCTAAATTGTATGGAATTGTGAAAGTTTGTCCATTACAGATAATTACATTGTAATATTGACTCTAAATACCAAATTATATTATTTCTTGGGAACTGAAAACAATTGGATTTGTGCTAGCCCAGCAGATTTAACAACTACCATGCTATGTATTGAGGTGCTATAGGGCTAAGGGTTGTGGAGATATTAGGGTTAAGAGGTCTTGTACTTTAGGGTTAAGGGTTATGGTTCTATAGGGTTAAGATCTGATGACATACAAGACAATTCTCATTGACATTGTGCTGTGCCCTAAAACTACAAACTGATTGATTGAGCCCGCTTCAAAGAACAATCAACTATATCTAATAATGAATTTATTCACTTGTGAAATACTGTTAGAGTCAGGATTAACTCTACTTTACTGGCGCCAGGCAGAGATAAATGGCCCCAGGGTTTTCAATAAAGCCTTTCAATGTTAGGAATGGCAGAATTTCACAGCTTTCCCTTAACATGGTTAATGAATTCCAATTGAAAATATAAATTTTGACATTTTACATTCAAATACTTTATAAAAATTATAATAATCATACATGTTTAAATAAAGTATTTAAATAAAGTATTTAAATAAAGTATTTAAACATATTGAAATAAAGTATTTAAACATATTGAAATAAAGTATTTAAACATATTGAAATAACTTTTTTTTACAAATACTTTTAATAAATTATTGATTATTCCTATAAATAAACTACTTATATGTATTAATAAATCCTAAAAATAATTATTTCTTGGATCAAATAATTTTCTTGAAATTTGTTTACATTGGCTACATTACTTGACAGAAATTATCTGAATATAATGTATATTTGATTTCACTTGAATTGATCTGTATACATTGGCTACTTTACTTGACAAAAGAAATAATTGTGTAACTTCTACTCTGTATACAATGCGTACTTGAATAATATATTTCTGTAATGAGAGTGATTGAGTGACGTCACCGCGGGAATCTTTCACCCATTTGCGACAATTCTCTACTGAAGCCAGACTGCTACTATGCAGAGTAATGTGACAACTTGTGACACTACGTGACAGTATGTGACACTACGTGACACTTCAGATGGACAGGTTAATAAAGGACAATTAGTTGGTTAAGTAATGGAAGCCACCAGATGAGATGCGAATAATGCGACACACGGAAAACGAAAAAAAAGTTTCCACTTTATCGCGGATGGCAAATCACGCAGGATAGATGGCGCTGGAGGCAAGAACATTGATCAATACGCAACCATCAGATCACAGCAACATTTAAAACAAAAAACAAACAACGACAAAAAACAATGGTTAGATATTAGACTCGTCTCCAACTATTTCCTACTTTTAGGGTGTCAACATGAAATTCATTGAATGGTAGGATACCATTAGGACATGGCAGACGACCAGTTTGGAGATTAAAACTTACACATCTTTGATTGTTATAACACTGTACTATCATACCACTACTAAGCCAATACGGATCTCAGAACAAGCTATCATCTTCTTTAACCCTCTCCATGCTGGAGGCAAGCAGAGATGCCATAAAGAGCAGTGCATGTGTCTAATTCAGCAGGGAGAGGGTTAAACAAACTCTTTAACAAGTAGTTAACCACTTACATTGTGAAACATCAACATTTATTGGTAAATCTGTTCAATCTGGAGACAGACAGACAGACAGACAGACAGACAGACAGACAGACAGACAGACAGACAGACAGACAGACAGACACACAGACAGACAGACAGACAGACAGACAGGGATTCTATTTCTACTGCCAAAGCAGTCTTCAACTCAAATGTTCCATAGACAGGATAATATTTCAGAATAAATATAAATTAGAATACATCTCAGTTTCTTTGTCTTGTACTGGTAATATAGTCGTCATGACAACGGGTCCTTCAGTTTACTAATGGATGCGTATAACAGCGTACTGAACACAACTTGCAAAACATTTAATCTGTTAATCTATCCCAGATTGAATATTCACATTAAACTTTGTCAGCTTTTTTCTCTCAAAGTACTCAATTAGATCATTACCAACAAAAGTGAATAAATATGAAGTCAGTCGATACATACAACAGCCAATTATACCACACAGCAGATACCACTCAGCGCTAAAGGATAATTATCTAATAAGATTTATCAGACAATTTCCCTCGGTCTTCAGTCAATACCTACACTAGCGGACCTCGCGATATCAGACACCACCGGCAATCACGTCAATTGGAGCAATTTGCAGTGATCATTTCATTGTTCTCGCGATGCACCTGAAGATATGCGTTTACGTACATTGTCTCCACACAATGGTCCGCGGTTCAGGCAGCGGTTCTATAATGAACAAAGCCAGCTGAAAGAAGCAGTTTTCTGGAAGAACGTGAAATATCTGCACAACACCATATTAATTTCTCCACAGTCACCAGATCATATTTCTTATTTGTCTGCAGGAAAAGATTGTAAAATTTCTTCAAAGTCTTGGACTCGTTTTTTTTGTCGACAGGTTGATAAGAAACAAGCCTCTATCCGACAATTATGGATAATAATGTCCAGACACCTGGAACTCAATCTGACGATTAGAGACGATTAGAGACGCAGACAAAACACATTATACCTTTAAGTATAGGCAGATTTTACGTTATCTTGTATAAGCTCTTTGCATTGTCCAATGGCCATTTTGTCAGTCAATTACCATTAAAGGTATACCAAATATTTATTACCGAATCTACAAGCATCGGCTGTAATAGAAGAAAGGTTTGCTATCTTGCACAGCTCGTGTTCCAGCTTGGATTCGCTGTCAACATGAAATGCCAACTTCTCAGACGTCTAATCATACAACATAAATAATAAGCCCCAGTCCCAGATAATCTTGGGGGGAGGAGCCTCATCCCTCACCCCACCCTACCCCACCTTCACCCCACCCCATATCCTAACTGTAACAGTAATTACCGAATTCGTAGCTTATCAGTACAGCTATCGGGACTGTTACAAATCCATAGAAACTACATTGACATTATAAATATTAATTTTACATTATCTGTTTGAGATTTAACCGATAAAATACAAGTGATTCTCTTTTAACTCTCAAACTTTGTTTATTTGAGTCTGCCCCCCATCAGACCCTTCTGACAGCCCGAGACTGGAGGGACACCATAGAGACCCCTCCGACAGCCCGGGACTGGAGACCGGCAGGACACAGTAGCCCCCATTGATAAGCTCCCGACTAATACCATTGACCCCCACAACTCATTCTCTGTGGAATTGTTACAGGAAGAAAAAGAAGAACACCATCGCTGAAACCGGCACCTGATAAACTGCTGACTACAGGGCGGAATGAGGCTTTTTCCTCTCAGAGTTGCTGACTTTATTGGTCATTTGATCCCTCAATACCAGTTATATGAGCATCTCAGGCCGTTATCCTCCGTTATCCAGCACTCTGGTCAGGATCAACACAGATAAGCATGTCAGGGGGAACATTTTAAAGCTTCAACAATAGAGATTAGGAAATAGTTGGATGTACGGTTTTCTTGCTTATGCATAAATATTCCACGGCTGCTGACAGGGAGAGCCTGATGTGGAAGGATGTGGAGAAATGTGGAGAAATGTGGAGAAACTTAGTGAAGACCTTCTGAGGACAGTTAACACCAGCTCTTGTAGATCATCCTCCGCACAGACTAAAGAGAAAATTGTTCAATAAAACTAGAACTAAAAATCTTTACCCAATTTAGTCCAACTATCTCTGACTTAACTATCTCTGACTTAACTATCTCTGACTTAACTATCTCTGACTTAACTATTGTTCTAATTACTGTCCTATTGTCCTAAATACTGTTCTAACTATCGTTCTAACTATTGTACAGACCACTGTTTCAACTATTGTTCTGTCTTGTATTATAACTATTGTTCTGTCTTGTATCATAACTATTGTTCTGTTCACTTCTAACTATTGTTCTGTCCACTTCTAACTATTGTTCTGTCCATTTCTAACTATTGTTGGTTTTTCATCTTATACATAATGCTCTGATTAAAATAAGGTTTATATATCAGTAAGATTATATTTCAATGGATGAAAGAAAATATCACATATCTTCTATATACTTTCAAATACATTACACATATTTAATTATTAGACTTAATCCTAACTCTTAACGATTACAATATGTTAGAAGATACCGGAATCAACTTTATTTATTTAATTTTTTATATATTCATATTTCAATGCAACCTGAGCCGTAATGAAATAAACTTTTTAAATCACAGTTTTCTTTCATAAGAAATCTAGAATTTTCAGTTTGTATGTTTAAATAAAAACATATCCTCTATGTAATTATTCAGCTTTTGGAGAAAACTTTTCTTTTGCCCCATGTTTGATAATTTGACACGCTTCTTGCCTCTATGTAAGACACGCTTCTTGCCTCTATATAAGACAGCTGTGTGAAACCCAGGGTAAAACAATATACAGTAATTAATACAAGTATTTTGAATTTTAAGAAATACTTATCAAGATCAAGCTTTACTTAAGATTTCAATGCGTCTTTCCGTGAGTCTCTCGTTGAGTTCCTAACCCTACGCTCAGACCTAAATACTTGTCTAATCCTAAAACTAATTTACAGAGAGTGAGTGTCACTCCATTGACAGCTAAACTCTGCATTCTACCAGCGTGCTATAAAGAAGACACATTTAAATGATACTATCAAATTTATCTTCGTTCTGTTTGCCTCCGTTTTGAAAACAACTTGTCACAGTATTTTTCGCCATTTCATAAAGGATAACGTTGTTGAAAAGCATTAGAATTTAACCATATTATTTGCGTGATAATTGTCAGAGTTAATGAAGGACTGTCGGAGTGAACGAAGGACTGTCATAGGATATGTCCTCCCCCATTTTGTCCTTTTCAGTTCTGTAAATGAGCTGATGTGGTGCCGGTTCTTAAGTGGCGATAATGTGTCATTCGTGGCTAATTGAAGCGTGTCATTCGTGGCTAATTGAAGCACGTCATTCAATGCTAATTGTGCAGAGAACATGCAACCAGAGATTCTATGATGGGAAACATTGTCAGCAGAACCGACATAACATGAAACAGATCCACAGCGGAACCGACACAACATGAAACAGATCCACCAATGTCAAAATGACAGATTTACATTATGTCACAGTCAGAACTCTCAACAAATAAAAAATATGAAATTTTTAATTTTGTAATTTAGATCGTAGAGTAAGAAATCAATTTTATGGGTTAAAAAAAGAAAAGGGACTACACTTACTTTACCATGGAAGCATCAGGGTTAACTTCTTGTACATCAGGGTTAACTTCTTTTAAATTATACGTCAAATAATATTAATGGAAGATTAACATGTTCTAATAAGCCAACTACTTATTAATGTATGAAAGTAATTTACTATTGGCTTAATTATCAGAAGAAAAAAAAAGAAGATTTAATTCTTAAATTATTAAATATCATTACAATCTTGATACTTACTATTTAGATAATTAAAATAAAGATTATTACAATCGGTATGCACCACATGTAAATCTAGTCACAAAATCCTTTAGCCTTTAACATTGTGAAGAATACATCTAAAAATACGAGATAAATTCCGTGTGTTATGTAAATACTGCCTTACACTGGTTGGAATCAGTTGTACGGCTGATATGGTTTCTCCCAGTACGTACCACTGATAAGTCTGTCACTGTAAACTTCATGTAAAACAGCAACAGTTGATAACTGTTAAAATTTAGGTTGCCATGGAGATGAATCTATCTGATGTAATACGGGCATCGTTTCTGATTACAAAACATATCCAACTGTTACATATTGTTTGACAAATAAACAAACTAATACAAAAACGGAAAAACCAAGTTATGATAGGATAATAATTATTTTAAGAAATGTTAACAATTTCCAAAGTATTGTAATAAACTAAATATTGAAACAGAAAACAAAAATGTATTCTGTATTCAAACAATAAAAAGAAATAATAATTGTGATTACTTATTTTTGACAATGAACAAACTGGTACATATTAATTAAATAATTCATATAAATGTACATAAGACATCCCAAAAATAATTTTCCTAAAAAATAAATTAATCAATAATTTGAATAATTTTGCAAGTGTCAGCACTATGGTTATCCCTTACACCTCCACATACACTATCCACATTCATATCTACATACCATATCGACATTCAGTATTCAGCTCCAACACAGAAACTGGCACAATCAATTACAGGCATGGTACTAGTCGGAGAAGAAAACTACGACAAAATGAAAACACTGAGGTATCGCGGACAGGAAAAAGGCGGAGAAAGAGAGAAGAAAAGTGGCAGTATGAAGTAAAAGGAAAGTGCGGAGAGTTAGTTACCTAATACAGGCTGGATACGCTTCATGCATTGTCGTAGGCCGTGGTGAAGAGGCAGACCGGCCGTGCTCATACGGAGATGATTATCCCGACACTGGTGGAACGGCATGTCGAAGGATCAGCATTGAGGAGGGGCACCGAGCGGGGGGAGCACAGCTAAGTAAACCGCTAGCGTACCTCCGTCGTATCTGAGACGGCTATCCCAGGAGGAGGAGCCAGGAGGAGCCGGGAGGAGGGAAGGAGGGCCGACGGACGGACGACGCAGGGAAGACCTACGAGGGACGATCAGACAATCAGCTGACTGCGGAGAGGAACGGTGTGAGGAGAGGGAGGTACAGGAACCCGTCGCCGATGTTCATCTACGACACCACGCAGTAAGTGTCAACGACTACGGAGAGAACACTGGCAGCATCTCTGAGCGTGGACACACGTCGGGAGGGGGAGAAGAGGAATCCGGGAGGGGGAGACGAGGAATCGCAAGGAATTGCAATCCAGCCTAATCACACAGCTACGACTGTTGCCGAGTAAATAGCCAGTGAATGGGCCGACAGCACAAGAAACTGCCTGGAATCATAATTGTCTCTTAAATCACCGCTACCTGCCGGAGACCCTCGGAGACCCTGTGACACAGGGGGAAACCTCCAACAATAGAACAGCGACACTGTAACACAACCCTCCATTAAACTTATCAGTCCTTTCTCCTCACAGTACAATAAAGCACAAAAATAAGTCAACACCTCAACTGTCGATTGGTGATATTTTTTTCTTCTTTCTTTCTTGATGTAATAATATTCGTGCATTGTGTTCAATAGGAATTCAATATCTGTGAAGCTTGCTAGGCCACGGAGCAGAGATCAATAAAGACGTCATTGTGCCTCCCATTGCCTTGCCCCGGCACTGTCCGAGACATAAAACACGTACACAGAGCGGCGTAGAGCGGCATAGAGCGGCGTAGAGCGGCGTAAAATGGGATATTAGCACAATGATGGTAACAATCATGTGACTGCCACAATACACCAGATCTCAATCCAGGGAATAATGACTGAAGACGATACAAGTCTTTTCCCACACTCCACTGGCGAAGATCTCCGCTAAAATGCTCGAAGATAAAATAGATGTGCTAATTCTATAGTAGTCGTGTACAAAGCGTATCCTAAAACTGGACTATACGAGCCATTCTCCTTTCACCTAACATTGTGAAAGTGTTTCAAGGAAGGTGTTTCAGATACATTATTAGCAGTTGGAAATGTGTGTTTATTCTCGGCGGTGCGCCATAAAGACGTATGACAATACAGAATGGAACAGGTGGGGCACTGTCAAATAATCTCCTAATTCCCACAATGTATTCAAACTTTCTAAGAAGAAAAAAAATAATAAATCACATAAATAAACAATTTATTAGATCTGCTTCCTGTTCAGATAACACATTATTTAAACCAAAATCTGCAACATCATGTCCATATATTATCCCAAAAGTTTTTTTATTCATAAAAACCGATGAAAACTTCTATAAAACCATATTTCTTGTATCAGCAAACTTGAGCAAGCCTTGTGGCTGGTTTCCTCATCAGCCAAATCTGGCTGACATTTAGTACAACATTTAGTACAACATTTAGTACAATGTATTAAATGCTTTCAGCACATTTATACATTCCCTTAGTCATAAGGAAAACAGTATCACACAATCTCTAATCACTGGACCCGCTCGCTGTGGCCTTCTGGGAAGATTCGAACCCCGGTCACATTATCATTACAAACAAGTTCAACATAAACGATGTGTTAATTAAGCGATAATTAGACAAATCAGAGGCCTGAAACGAGCATGACAGTGGTCCCCAAAGTACTCTAAACTCGGACGCTTTGAGGAAATCTCTTTGAACTTTCAGAGTACTATAGAAGCAAGGGAAACACAGGGCTATGTTCTGGAGAGTTCTGGCGGTGGGAACAGAGATGATACGACATTCAGGGGCTGTGTTCTGGTGTTCAAATGTTCCGGTGTTCCGGTACACAATATCTAAAATACAGTCCAGGCCGGCATCATCTTCTGGTTTCAGTCACAACTCAGAAATAAATGACCCTGCTACTCAAAGAACTGACAATTTCCTATCACACAATCTTTATCATGTCCTAATTTCTAAATAAATAAACCTTAGAATATTTCCTAGTAGCTCATGTCAAACATGTGTCTGATATCTCAGAATTTATATACTTGACGATATGAGGAAATGGTGAACATATTTCAGTTAATTCCTTCCAAGAGTTAATTAATTTATTAAGTTACAAAAGAAATATTTGTATTGAGTTTTAGAAATACAAACCAAAATCAACAGGTACTTAAACATGAAAGTCAACATTAACAATCTTGAACAATGATTAACAATCGTGAGGCTGTCACAGGAACAGACTTCAATGACTGACGAGACTGCAACGAGACTGCAATGGTCCAAGCCTGAGAACTAGGACATATTTACTGTCCAATGTTGTTTTTGAAGACTGGCAACAGAAGAAATGAGAACTACGTGGGCAGATTTCCACTCACAAAGTGAAAACACGTCGGAAAAAAATAAAAATTAATTGACTCCAGTTATTAATACTAATAAGTTTTAAACCATTTCCTCTCTTTCAACATCTCCCACATCTCTGACAAATGTCATAACGGTATCTCCGTTGATTTGTGAGTGACGGCCGGCATTGAGGAGAGAATCACGACCACGTGAACAGACCCCGATGCCAGTTCATCTTACTACCTCTTCCTGCCCGCGCCACGGTTCAAATATACGCCAGATTAGTCGACTCGACTACACGTGCTCCAAGCGGCAACACCTGTGAACCGATTTCACCAATATTAACTTCATTTTTATCCATTTTGAAAGCTTACAAGGCTCGGGAATTCCTGTTTGCCGAGATTGTTGTAGGATATTACCGAGAGCAGAACGGATGGAAGCCATATTTCATGTTACCCGTTGTATACGGCGATCCTAATGATTCGTAGCCCTGGGCTTATATGCAGTCACCGAATCGTACTCTATTTTATTGCAGTATTTTCTATCTCAGCGGAAAGAATGCATAATTTTAATATCTCGCATTTCTACCAATTTTCATTTTATTATTCCATGATTTGCTTCTGTTATTATGTAGCGGAAAAAACGTGTATCCAGTGTTCTTCAATCCAGAAGTCAGATTTATCACACAACAGTTGATGGTATTTAATATATTCTTCGTCTAGATACGTGAATGTGGTTTCCTGCCACCTCCAGTTATAACACAAAATACTTCCATCTGTGCCACATTACTGGAAACATAACAAGTCATAAAACACCCATACATTGTATACGAACACTTTTCAACACCAGAACAGGAAATGTAATTAATTAAATTGGCATGTAGCAATTATCAATAGCAATGGTAAAAAACTGCGATAATAATTTTCTTTTTACTTTAGAAATAATAATACTCACAGAGAATCACTGTACACAGAAATAATTGGATTAAAATATCTGCAAAATCTGGAAGTTTACCTAAATTTCATCATTAAAGTTCTTAGTTTTTATATTTTAAAACAAAATCTTTCCAGTTTTATATTTCCAAATAAAACCTTAGATTTTAGAGATACAACTTGCCATATACTTCCAAATAAATCTTAAGATTTTATACCTTATAAAAAATAGTTATTATATTTAACTTCCCATATACTTCCATATAAATCTTAAGAAGATTTTATACCTTATAAAAAATAGTTATTATATTTAACTTCCCATATACTTCCATATAAATCTTAAGATTTTATACCTTATAAAAAATAGTTATTATATTTAACTTTCCATATACTTCCATAGAAATCTTAAGATTTTATACTTTATAAAAAATAGTTATTATATTTAACTTTCCATATACTTCCATATAAATCATAAAATGTAATGTAAACAAATAAATAGGTATTATATTTCAAAAAGATAATTTTTAGATTGTTTCACAACAAAAACTTTCTAGTTGTTTTGCTGCTAATGAAAACATCAAAAGCTCACGATTCTTAATACTTCTAAATATAACTTGATATATTTTATACTGCAGGATACAACTTTTCAATTTTATTCAATTAAATATACCATGTTCCCTATTTAATATTTCATGGGTAGGGTCAAGGTTCACTTTCTAGCTTTTTAATTCTCAACTCAACTTTCCAGCATTATTATTTCAAACTTAAAAAAATTAATACTATTTTTTAATACTACTTTTGAATTTTAATTTTCAATACAACTTTTCAGATTTAGTATTTCTCAAAACAATGTTCAGCATTATTACTTATTACTGCATGATAACGCCACTTCCATTGTCCATACCATACGACAGTGGGTATTAATGCCAAGAGTAGTATGTGTGTAATATCAAGCTGTTAACACTATTCCAACATGAAGACCAATGATGCTACTAATGCAGTAATCCTCCCAGAGTTCCTATGGCGCCAGTAAATGGTAAACCGCCGGACAATGTCTGTAACGTGGCAGTTGACATGTTTACAACAATCCCATGCAGGTCTGTGTAATGCCGAGGTATTTCTTCAACAGGTGGACTGATTTATTGATGAACTGAGGACAGCATGGGATTCTCTCTTTTCTCATGTTCACAATCCACGGGCGATGACTCGGCACAATCTCCGCAGCCTGAGGCTCCTGGTTCGTTCACCTGTTACGCAATGTGGAGAAGCCGAGGTGATGGGTGCTTCTCCGCCGCGCGGTGGTTGAAGCTCCGACAGACCTGCGTTATCAATTAGCGGTGTACCTCTCCGTCGCTGCCACGGAATATACTGCCAAAATAGGGGGAGGAAATACGAGGCTGGAGATTGCCGGAATACACAGAGCCTTCCGAAATGTGCAACAATCTCACAGAAATGTGCAACAATCTCACAGAAATGTGCAACAATCTCACAGAAATGTGCAACAATCTCACAGAAATGTGCAACCATCTCACAGAAATGTGCAACCATCTCACAGATATTTGTCACGATTTAGTATCAATTCTGACGAGAAACCGTCGTCCAACGAGAAATGTTCACAACACTTGATTAATGGTTGTTTTATGTTCTGCGATTATGTTCCCGTATTTTCTTCTAGCAATTCATTCTACACCATCGTTCTTGTAAAACAATACCCCGTGTCAAAACAAAAGAATTTGAAATTGGAAGATTTAATAAACAAGACGAAAAAGCTAACTAGTTATCCTCAACAAACAGAAAAAAAATGTGTTGCTATTTTTTTTTTAAAACAAAGATTCTGGTAACTGTTTTGAAAAGACATTTGTCTCAACCATGCAAACATTAGCAATTCAAATGTCAACCATGCATAGAAAGAAATCATTCACGCATGAAAAAGACAACAAAAAGGATAAAAGACCATTGTATTATTGGGGATTATATTTCTAAAAGTTTTACCCAGAACATTCATATTGGCTGCTTTCACCTGCACACAATGATAACAGTAGAATAACACAATGATAACAGTAGAATAACACAATGATAACAGTAGAATAACACAATGATAACAGTAGAATAATACAAAGATTTGTTGCCAACACTGCAAAAATAGGCGATATATTATATCGAAATCAAATGTAATTTTTTTAACAAGATAAAATAAAATACATTTTATGAATTAATATATTATTTAAAACTTTAAATTACTGACTTTAAATTAACTTTAAATTAATAACTTTAAATGTACTGTTATGAATTAAACAGAATTTAATTGGAAAAAAATGATAATAAATATAAATAAATAAAATAACACCAAAAAACAACTATTTTAAGTTGATACAATAAAACAAAAATCTCCAAATAATATTATATCCAAATTTAAAAAAAAATGTTGATAAAAATATATATTTTTTATCGAAAATAATTATTCAAACAACAATTCAGTGCGGCTGTTCTTCGTAACGTGGGGTCACGTGGCGAGGTGAAGGTCGCCGTTGAAGCGAGAGTGGCTGATTGGAGGTTACAACAACAGAAGCTAATAGTGGACAGAACACAGATGGT
This sequence comes from Lepetodrilus fucensis, assembly GCA_032361325.1. Classification (NCBI taxonomy): domain Eukaryota; kingdom Metazoa; phylum Mollusca; class Gastropoda; order Lepetellida; family Lepetodrilidae; genus Lepetodrilus; species Lepetodrilus fucensis. The sequence goes on along the minus strand of JAUTBV010028564.1, from coordinate 570 downwards.
CGGATGTAAATAGAACCCGATTAAAGACTTACTCCTCATCTCCCGACGTTCACTGCTTATTTACTGTTTGCTTTTCTCCCAACCTTCTTCATCAAACACAACACAATTTCGGCAGAAGACAGAAATTAATGGGTCATTTAATAAAAACAGCAGATGTATGAAACACGACCCTCGTCGGGTGCCATTATGTCTTCTATCAGGAGGATCGCAGCCCATTAAACAAGAAAAGAGTAATCTGTGTGGGTCGGAGAGCAGAGGGGGAATTGCCCAAACTGGAAGCATCCTTCTAGCCACAGAGATGAGAGCAGAACGGAACAAAAGACTCGTGGTTTTTTAAAAAAAAATACAGAAATATTCTGCTAGCTGTGGAATAAACTGTCCAATCAACTTGGATCCTGGCAGGTAATAAATCTACATTATATATCAAAATAAACAAGGCCTGCATGTATACAGATGTATACAGACGTATACATCTGTATACATCTGTATACAGATGTACAACCAAATCTCTGCTATCTTCTCCATTAATGTACAACCAAATCTCTGCTATCTTCTCCATTAATGTACAAC
>JAUTBV010028453.1:0-21399 GCA_032361325.1 Lepetodrilus fucensis | reverse complement strand
GAGGGAGGGGGTGATAAAAAGAGAGAGAGAGAAAAATATTAAGAGAGACAGAGAGGGGAGGGAGAGAGAAGGGAGAGGGAGAGAAAGAGATGTGTGCGTGTGAGAGAGAGAGGGAGAGAGAGAGAGAGAGAGAGAGAATGATAGAAATAAAGAGTGATATAGAAAAAGACACACAGAGAGAAAAGGGAAGAGTGAGAGAGAATGAGCGAGAGAGGAAGACATTACGGAGATATACATTGACGTATACCGGTGCAGTGCTTGGAAATATTGTCAGCAGATTACTGAAACTGTTCAATCTCTTATCATTGTATTCAAAGACAATAACACATTGCCTACTATAACAGGTAATATCAGCGGCTTACACTGGAGGTATAGTATGCTCACTACCCGTGTCTTCTTTTGTCGTGTGTCGGCATGGTGACTTTAACACCAGCCTCAGACAAGGCAACGTTAATCTCCAACATTGATGTCATTACGAACTTCATTATAAATCTCGGTGTTGTAAGCGACGCATCGTGTCCAGAAGGAGGTAGTGTGCCTTTAATGGACTCTATTGTACCAGGCGTTGTGGGAGTTGAACGGGATCGGATATGTGAATCGGCGCGTATAGATACATGTAGACCCCTTGGGTACCCGTCTTAAATGTTTGTAAGGTGGATTAGAGATGTCGCGAAGTATGACGTGGAGCAGTTTATGATATGATATAACTGTTTGCTACATACTTGATCGAATGTTGACAATTCTTTTCTATTTTTCTATTTTTCTCTTAGTGTTTTGTTTTTGTTTGGGTTTTTTTGGTTGGTTTTCTTTTGGATATAGATAAATATTATTTGTATTGAATTATGTTTTTTAATCAATATTATTATTATTACTATGTGGTTATTTTGTAAGTGGAATCTATATTTCCGGTGTTGTGTGGATCTAATCTCCTCGCGGTGACATATAACCAAGATTTGATACGGTTCGTCTGGCCGACTAAGCCTTATGTTCCACAGAGATATTGCTGATGTTGTAGACTGGTGTAGACTATAGAGATTAATTCGCTATTGATTAATTCCCATATTCATACGGAGCACTGTTTCTACCCGACTTCATGAAGAGTTCTAGGGCCGGGTGGCTAAAGTTCAGTTGGTGTGGGTCTGGGTGTCGTTTCTCCAGCTCTCATATCCACTATGAGACCATAGCGCCCTTGTAAGCGCCAGAGTATCCTTTTACCGAGGTCTCTTATCCACTAAGAGACCTCTCTGTGCCGATATGAGACCATAAGAACTCTCGTAGTAATCTCTTATGATCAGTGTATCCTTTCACGAAGCTCTCTTATCCACTTTAAAACCATAACGCTCTCTTAGCGGATAAGAGAGCTCCGTGAAAGGATACCCTGATGATAATAAGAGATCGCTACGAGAGTTCTCATAGCCTTGTAGTAGTAATGAAAGCTTCGTGAAACGCCACCCTGGCTGTTTTAATCCTGTTTGTGTCGAGGACTGATCTGAATTCTCTCAGAGACATGGCTGCGCTTGTACAGAGGGCTAGTGTTCCTGTGAATTAATTATGGAGATTACTATCCCATTGGTTAAGGTGCAGGGGCCGTATTCACGAAAGGTATTTGGTCTTCAAAAACTGACTTAAAAACCCTTTCGTGAATACGGCCCCAGGACTCCTGTATAAAACCGGGCAACTCTAGGGTAACCTTATTTACACTTTGACCAACGGTGTATAGTCTCTGCTGATTGCTGCAATGATGGATTACCGGGTATCTTGGACTTACGTCTATTCCTGCAGGAGCGCCCTATAGTTAACGTAACGACGTACATAGACCTGAAGCTGCATATGTTATGTAGCTTGTCTGGTTTCAGAAGCAACGAACCATGATGACCCTGTTTTCATTAATCAGTTCTGGAGCTATTATTAAATATGTATTGACTAGTATCATAACGGGACATGTGTGCAAACCAATTAGAACACACGATTCTTTGGGAGGTTATTTCGTGTTACCAAAAGGTCGCAAATGTGATATCGTTTGAGGAGTTCTTAGACATGTAGAAGTTCATATAATATATTTATGACAGGTTGACCTGCAGCCTACTTATGTGTTCCTCGGACATGATTTATTTCAAGGGTTATTGCTATGGAAGAAGGAAGTTATTTGGAGTGTGATCTAGGCGGGTTTAAGTGTAGGCAATTGCATATCATATGAACCTGATTAAACATAAATTGTTTTAGTCACTCGAATCGGAGCAAGTTCTTGTAGGCTCAGATAAAAGCACCGGTTGGTGTCTTATCAAACCGGAATTACCTGCGAGAATTCAAAGTACATATGTATGGAGATTATTGTTATTAGAGTGTATGTCAATATTGTCATAGATATAAGGTACGTGGATTAATATCTATTATGTTTGTTACCTTTAGTTACATGTAACGGCTTTGCAAAACCAAGACACTCGGTGTTCGATTGGAAAGAAGGTTGAACGGTGTGCCCGAAGAACAGAAGACTTCCAACGTTATCCTGATTCGACACGATATGTGAAATACGTTTCCTTGCCCCTTTAGCGGAACACAAACGGACTTCCGCTCACTCAATCCTTACTTGTCGGAGCTAAGACGTTGAGTGGGTGTATTAACACGGTCGGAGTAGGATCGTCGTGGTTTCTCACAACTTCAAACATCGTGGATTCTCTTCCTTGCTTTTGGAACCCGTGAGATCCCGCAAACTCTCGCGTGGAGAGCCCTGCACCCCCTCCCTGGACGTTACGTGGCGTGCTCGTTCGACGGAGTGGGACCTACCGTAGCTAATGCCACGACTGACTACCTCCAATCAATGCCGTATAACTCCAGGACAGTCCTGAGACAATACCAGTATCGTAGCGGCTGGGTATTTTCGAGAGGCGCGGTGACGTTTGCCAGAACATGTAGCAATCGCGTTACATGTTTCAGTTCCGACACCGGGATAACAATCTGCCCGTGTAGTAACCGTGCGGAGAAATCAAACGAGGTGATTAATATCGCAATTCAGCCAATTGATTAATCCCGTTTTATTATGCTCGATTTGTGTACTAAACGTTATTATCGCGTAGATTAGATATACGTAACCACCGCTGGGAGCTAGGCGGTCTTTTCAGTGTTAGTGACACACACACGGGACTTTTAAAACAAGAAAGCCATGGCGGCTCTCAGGGAACGCGAATTCACGCTGCCCAGGATTAAAAAGAATTCCGTGAACAGTGTTCCTCTCAGCAGTTCCAGCGTCAGATCCGTGGAACTCGGAAATGTGCCTGTAACTGACGCGGCGGGTGCCGGAAAGAGAGGAAGTTACGGACACGCCCTTTACGCAGGCGTGGGAGAAGCAGAAGATAAATTCAGTGATTTCGGAGGTGACAGTACAGCGTCATACGAAGATGACACTGCGGAGAGTATTCGGCGGCGTGCAGAGCGTGCTGCGGAGTTCGAGGTGGAACATAACTGGATGCTCAAGGAAGCGGAAGAGAGGCAGTATAAGAAATTCGACTCCATTAAAAGGAGAGTGACTATCGTTCTTCCAGATGATGACCCTATTGAGAACATCAACCATCGTCTGGAGGAGATCCGGTCCATGGTCAAGCCTAAGGCGGAGATGTCCAGCTTTCTGAAAGACCTTGACCCCAAGCAGCTGGACATGATCATGGTACGTGTGTAGGTGCTGTGACGTTATTTACAATAGCTGTTTATATCTCATTGGTGCTCTGACGTTATTTACAATAGCTGTGTATATCTCATTGGTGCTCTGACGTTATTTACAATAGCTGTTTATATCTCATTAGTGCACTGACGTTATTTACAATAGCTGTTTATATCTCATTGGTGCTCTGACGTTATTTGCTATAAACCTGCATCAATGTTCCCGAAAGTTGTCTTTCAGATGCGATCATAATAGATTGCATTGTCTGTACCGTGGCAATGCAGTTATTACCCTTTGTCTGTCAGTACCAGCCGATGCTTGCAGGTTTACTGCAACTGCAAACTGCCCTATTACAAGAATCATGAAAGTGGCTCTCTATACCCCAATTAACAAAAAAAACGTTTGATCAGAAGATTTAGATCTGTCATGGTATAGAACTTTAAAAATATATTCGAAAACCAACCAACAAAATCTGCAAATGCTATTTAACCGGGGGATGGTCTATTTTCGAAACGTTCTTACGAGCTTCTAAGCATAAAAATGTGCGTAACGTGTTCGCAGCCATACTATACGAATCTTTAAGGTTGTCGTACAATTGTAAGAACGTTTCGAGAATGTATATGTGCTCCCCGCTTTAAATAACAATAATGACATTCGCACCGTATACCGATTAGCGCGATATCCTCCATTACTGAACTAGGAGTAGGTAGCTTGAAGTTGAATACTATAATTTATGTAGATTAGTTGACTACCTACAGTATATTTCATTCAAATCCGTAGTTGCACCTCACAGACACGTGTTCTAGGAGTTACTTAAATTACTAGAATGCAATAACATCCATGGGTTATCCCTACACGTAGCAATTTGTCACAGCTCGTATTGATGCTGAGAGCAATATACTCTACATGTAGGCCTACTCTACTACAACATAGTATATCTCCACCCCGACCCCACACTTCAACCCAATCCCCACCAACCACTCGCACCCATGGTCACCAAGTACCAGTCATTTCACCCCACCACTGAACATCCTTTATGGTCGTAGTTTCGCAATTACCGTACCATAATTCTTTTTCCCCCGAGTACTCATGAACACCCCTTCGCGTAATGGTAAACCTAAATTACCCCTAAGTATCACTGAGTATGCGGAACGTGCGTTATCAGAAGTGCAAAGCATTATATACAAATATATCTCCTTGTTCCGCTAAAGACACTAGTCACCCCATTAAATCGTTTATGTTCCATATTAGTAATCTTTAACAAACAAATCGACTGTTAAGGGCCGGAGACTTCACGTGTAAATGTCACAAACTTTCAGTTTGTAGAGATTGTCGGCGATTATCGTCCAGTGTTATCAACTCAAGTGCCGCATGCCTATTGAAAATAAATGAGTCCTGTAACGATAAAGGTCGGGATCTGATTACGCCGAGTGGGTTTCCTTGCCTGATCACCCTGCTGGCATAGTCAGGTTGAGGCTTTATAATGATATAACTTCTGAGAACATTACATGCTTGAGGTCTACCCACACAAGTCATATCAGGCATTCATTTCACGAATGGGTCGTAAGTGTAGTCAGGGCATAACTTCAAAGTGTACGCTATTATAACTTCAGCCCACGAACCGATAGGCTGGAAATCCTTCCAGAAAGTGTGTTTCTTTGTGGTTTTTTCTTTGTTATCTCAAAACAGGAATAGACAAACTATACATTAAATTAAATCGCTTGATATTGTATGGTTTGTATGGTACTTACTATACAGTAGCAGGAAATTACGTGAACCAGATATCTATAGAATGTATGACATTTCGTCCCATGTACGTTACGTTCCGAAGTCATTTCGCCCCCACATGTGCCTTTCCGCCCCATCCAATCTATCCACAAACCACTGGGTTGTTTTACACGATAGGATCGTGCTATAGTCTGGACATAACTCCATGGCGTGCGGTATGGTTTACTACAGCCGGAAATAATGTAAAACCGCGATTTACGTCGGTACTACAGATACGAACCCTTCGTGAAACTGATACCAGGAACTTACACGAGTGACTGGTTTGTAGCAGGCATATACTTGACAGTTTGTATAGCAAGTAGTCGATGACTGCTGCGTACTATATCGCTATAACATTAGTATATCATGTTCCATTCTTACGCAAACAAGCACTCGTAACTTGAATAGGATTCCAATAGTATTGTTATCATGGTTTATATGTTACAAAGCGCCGTAATATCAACAAGATTAGTGGTATGACTATGTTATTAATGGCCTCTTAAGATGGTTTAAATCCCAAATGTGTAGGCCTAATGTTTAAGAAGCAGCTATTGAGAAACGTTGTTGTACATTGATTTTATTTGTAAATCTGTAAAATCTGTAAAATCTGTAAAATCTGTAAATCTGTACATTTTGTACATTGATTTTATTTGTAATTGTAGATCTGTAAAAAGTGCCAGATAACAACTAATAAAGACATGCGTTATATAAATACGCCAATGGTCAATAACCGTCATTACCGTTAATAACATCCTCTAACCCCAAACTATTGTGTCACCTCAACATCAGTCAAATTTCTTAAGAATATACAAATAGCCTGGGTTTCGAGGATGCGTTTATCTTGTCTGTTCATATCGCTATTAATATTATATAGTCGTAATTTCGACCTTCACATTTCAAGAAATATTTCTATTTATTTCAATGTATTCATTGTACAACCATGATATAGCCAAGTGTTTAAAAACTCGTTCCATGAGCAAATGAGCGTGAAGTTATCCAGTGCTTTTATCGTTAATTTATCAAAGGTTCGTGTTATACGCTTGTATCGTAAGTGTACGTATTCTTTAATGGATTTATGTTCACAGTTTACATGTAGCAATTGAATATAGTAATTTGAGATATTTTTCTATACGTTGTTCATTGGTGTTTCAGAAAGTTACTAATACAAATGTACAACAAATCAAAGAAGAAAGACGGAAAGATTGGAAGGTAATTAATGTTAGTAGTAGTAGTAGCAGTATTGCCATCAACATCATTATTAACTTAATTAGTTTGTGTTATCAGAAAATTGGGAGTGATTTATCTGCTGAACTATATAACCAACGAGTGCATGCATATATAATACTATCAACAATTGTTTCATCTATATGTACATTAATATTGGGCCAATTCCACGCTCGAAAGGGTACTCATAGCGTATCATCATAGCGTATTCCTAGTAGGGAATTTCTTGCCCCACTCAATCCTGGATCAGTGTGCTCTCATTTTCCTAGTAAACTCCATGGGGAGTATGTACCCTAAATTATTTAAGATAAGTTTCTAATTTCAGCTTCGAGATAAACTAGCCTACGCCATCAACACAGTGGGTCTTATAGCACGAGCTGCTGTGCCTCGCAGAAGGTTAATATATACAGTATATACCTGTACAATATGTCATTAATTGTTACGGTGCGGTCACACAGAGCACGATAAGTTAACTATAACCGATTTTTAAAAGAAACCTTTTAGAAAATCGCTTATATTATGTGCAAAACTCTGCAACGATAACGACAATGAGATTTGATTCTACGTTTTGCGCATAGAACAATTTTCTGAACGATTTCGTATCGTATCGTATCGTTATTAGGCTGGGTGTGGACGCAGCTTTACAGCAGTTGTAGTATTACTATGTATTTAGTATGTTACTATTTTGTATTTATTGTAACAATGTTCGTTTATCACTTCGATTAGCTTCATTGACATGATTCATATTGTATTGGAATGATAATTTATTTATTAATTTAAACATTTCACTTATTTTGACGTTCCTAGTATCGAAATTCTAAAGTAATTGCATTTCAAATGAATATAACTTATATTGGTAATTACGTCAAATTGAATTCATAACTTTCAAACATAGTTCGTGAAAACTAGCGTTGATTCTCTTTCATAAATATATAAAGCATAATCATCAATGTTCGCGAAAGCCACATTTTCTTTACATTGACAGGATGCGCTGTCTGTACTGTGGCAATGCAGTTATCATCCTTGGTCTGTCATTAAGAGCTAGTGGTTTACTACTATATTCAGCGCTACGGATGTTGCGGGTTTACTCCTACTATTAACTTACAGTCTGACAAGTTAAAGAATTTTGAAAGTGGTTCATATAATATGTTTTTATCGTAAATAATGCAGTCAGGACGGAGGAAACAGAATGAACAATATTATACAACGTGTCTTATTTTTAGACATTTCAATGAAGACGATCCAGATGTCTCCACTTCCGTTTTGAGGCTCATGCGCAGAAAACAGATAGAAAAGAATGGTCCCCAGAAAACAGTCACTAAATCTAGTGTAAGCACATGATTTTGTTTGTAATAAAGTGCAAATAATGCACAGTTATCTACGTAAGAAACTCTGCCAATCGGCTTTGAACATACAGATATTTTAACATTGTTCCATGCCCGTCCTCGAAACCCCGGCCATTATGACTACTTAACATCAATCACATATTAGTAGTCATAATGGCTGTGTTTCGAGGATGGTCCATCTATGTCAAATAGTACAATAGTCATTCACGTTAGACACAGTTGCTTCATCTCCATAACGCTTCTGCTATCCGCTATATCGACAGAGCTAATAAATGATGATGATCGTAGGACGTCTAGCTTTCCATACTAGCTTAACGTATAGCCTACATTAATCTTCTCATTTGGTGAATTATTCCACGAATAAAGAAATACTTCGCGTCAGTAACTTCTAACATATATGTCACTGTTTAATATCAATGGGCAGGTGCGTTTGTATCATAATAATTATCACGTTTTCGATAGCGGTGGAGGCCATGAACCAACTTCATTGTCGCAAATAATTAAATTGGATAAATGTGTATAGAATTCTTAATACCTCAGTATCAGAACAGGACAAAACTTTGTTTCACTTATCCTGTTATCTACAGCATGTGAGGTACACAACACAGTTAATAGAATGTATCATACAATAGATGGAGGGGTTTACATGATGACATGTTTACGTTATATTAACGAAGTTATACATTGTTATTATTAATATTATTATTTGTGTGTTTTCAGCTTAGCTACGACTTGCAACTTGCATTGATAACACAGCCTGAGTTTAGAACAAAATTTCATTTAAAAAGGGTAAGCATACTATACTATTGTTTGAGATGTTTTTATGATGTTTCACCTCCGGCGTCATAAATGTTATATATTCATGAAACCTTTCTTTGATCGTGACTTCTTAAAATAGTTAATGAAAAGAGCCCCATAGGTGGCTGTGAGATGTATAATTCGATAACGACATATTAAAATCGTGTATACTTGTATTTTTATATCATTTTGTGTAAATATTGTCTCGTGAGTGAGTGAATATGAGTTTAACGTCGCTGCGGGAATCTTTCACCCATTTGCGACGAAAATATTGTCTTGTAGGCCAATGCGTGGATGGGTGGCAGGACGTTGTATAATGTTTTATATAGTTGTTTATCTTTATGTATAATTACTACCATATGACACTTTTTGATAAATTATGTCTGTCTGGGTTTTTTTTGTATTATTTTTATTATAATATCATATAATTAAATAAAACGTCATCTAAAATATAAAATATATTCGACGTTTCGTCGGTAATAATACCAACATCATCAGGGGTAGCCCAGACTTAGATCTATATTATTATTTTTAATATTACGTCACTGGCAGGTATCGTGGGTACTACGAGCCACCAAAGCGTTCAAACATATGTTTCCCTCTGAGATGGACAAAGAGGTCGCAAGAGTAGTCGCCTACGAGAGGTAAGTATCGTCAACAGTCGTTAAATATCCCATTATATGTGTCTATTATATACCCAACAAACTTAATGAAGGGCTAGTAACGTTTTGGACATATAAATTTAGCTTTATATATTTTAAATAAGGACAATTTTATAGGTCTACTTTTTTACGAACTTACAGACACATTTGAATAATACCAGATTCCTACATCCGAGCTCCGAAATTTAGTAGAATTTAGTTTTACTCAGTTTTTCCACATCAGATACGATGACAACCGCCACATCGCCTACCAAGGAAGACCCCCGGAGAGGTTCTACTTCGTGCTGTCAGGAAGAAGTAAGATCCATTTTATGTTTAAATTATTCTAAATAATTCTCTCCACCCTTATACTTAGTATTGGAAAAGTCATATTGACAAGATCTAAAATAAAATTACAATTTATTGCGTTATTTTGTTGTATTATGTCTGATATTCCATGGTGGGTATCAGAATGAGCTTTTATGTCTTTCAGTTCAACGGCTTCGAGAGTATAGGCTGACTTCCGGTTGTATCAATAAGCCCATGGGCACACTCAGTAAAGGAATGGCCTCAAATGTACGTAAACACTTCCATGTAATATGACGTGTTGATATTATATTTATGGCCCTAACTGTTTATAAAATATCTAAACTTTTATAGTAAGTATATTTAATTTAACATAATAATGTCAAAACTATTGTCCATTGCGGAATGAAAAGCCTTGGACACGATTAAAAGAAATATAGTGTTATTATTATTATTATTAAATTACATGATTTATTAGGATAACATTCTTCTTCTTTTTCTCCTCCTCCTCCCCATTCTTCTTCTTCTTCTTCTTTTCTTCTTCTTCTTCTTATTATCATTATTATCATGTCTTACTGTTACAGCCTGAAGACATAGAGAGTACACTGCCCAGTGAGTTCCACCTTGTAGCTAAAGGTCCGGTGGAAGTGTTGATGCTGCATAGGGAGGTACGTACAGGTCATGTGTTACATGCTATATTCTTAAATACCAATTCCATTATTTTATATTACCTTTGGGGATAATTATGGTAAATGTCCATATTGAAAGTGACCTTGAAATTATGTAAATATTCAATGCATCATATCACGGTTTGTTGACATATTTCAGCCAGATTTATAATAATTGGAGATAAATAATATGAAAATATTGTAAATCAGTGGGGAATGCGGAAAATGTTGCCCAACATATTTGTATAGTCTACAAATTAAATGTACATACTTTCAGGTAAAAATACGTTTAACCATGGAATATGTCAACAAACTGTGAGTGTATGTCTTAGTGGTAGATAGTAGATTACTTTCTCTGGATACTTCTAGTAAATATTCATATTGAAAGTGACCATAAACTTATGTAATTACTAAATCATTATTATTATTTCAGGATTTTATACGGTTACAACACACGACACAAAATCCTCCGATAGATTTCCTCTGGTAAGTACTATAAGTAACGGTATGCTATGGTTCAATACACTTTTCAACATGCAAAACGACAATGCACTACAAGCTTAGACAATGTCAACGACGTTTCGTGGCCATTTTATCTATATTATTTGTATGATTATTTACTTCTCTTTTTAAATATAAATTGGCAATTTCTCAAAAATAGAGTTTAGAACATTAAAATAATTGCAACGAAAGGTCTGTCACAATACAAGGGCTACTATATAAGCTAATCAATAAATATCACATACATATCATGCAGTCATTGTACCTATAATCTGTTCAACCTAACCTGTATAAATCTGCCAGGCAAGTCTATGACGCAGCAGATACATAACTCTGCCAATTACTTACCTGTGAGAAAGTAGTCCCGGCACTTCCTAGAGTGAAGATATATTATATCGTCACTGAGTAGCGATATAAGGAAATATTGTCACTCTAAAATAATAATATTTCTCACTATCCTACTGCCAAGTATATAATAAATATATATATATAATGGAATGACGTTGTAGTACCAGATCACATAATTCATCCGCTAAGGAATGAAAAAAAACCCCAGTTCGATCCACATTTCGTTAGAGTAGCGACTTCAGTCCAGTTATTGTGCTTAATAACCATGTACTTAATTTAAATACACTTTATTTTGGCATGGTTTTCATTCTTCTTTATTTTTAAAACACGCATAGTAACATAACTAAATGCTTAATCGTCGCGAATGTGTGAAAGATTATCGCAGCGACGGATAATGACCGACACACGCATCATCTGGATTCACACGAACTAAATATGTGCGAATTCGATCTACACATGTCGAAGGAAAAATCTACACTAACATAGAATATGTCTGGAGAAAAATCGCCGTCTTTTCGTTGTCTGTAAATTTAATCGCCTTCTTTCCGTTGTAGATAAATCGGCTCATTTCCCTGTCTAGATAACATACCCATTTCTAGATTCTGCGATTAAGAAACTTTCTTGATTACAATTTCATGCTTAACTGATTTATCTTTCATACATTAAGCTTGAACATTAAATCTTACGAGCTAACAGGTTTTCGCAATATCGGTATATTTTGACAACCAATGTTATTTTGGTGTGCAAAACAAGTGAGGCAGAGTTTTAAGTTTATCTGCGTCACCCCCAGGAATCTTTTATCGTTGGCAAAGTGACACTTTCATACATTGTTTTTATTTGTATCCAGATACTTTACGGGGTATTTGATTTGTGAAAACAAGCCTAGAAGTACTTTGTATATGAAAATTCACACCATATTTGCCACATACCTACATTATTTTCGTGTCTATTATTATTTAGTTAGCCATAATATATAAACATTACCGTTCTGTTACCATTACCGTTCTATCCACTCATATCAAATGACGTGTAATTAATGATATTTGAGCTCCCGTGGATAACGGCATCCAATTATGTGTTAAATTTGGGTGCTTGCGAACTCGTACTAGTTTCCTAACGACACACTGCACGTCTTATGTTCCTCACACTAAATCTCAGTGATTCTGGATGGTTTTTCGACACAAACATCTTCAGTAACAACACCCTCGGGCCGTATCAACGTGAAACATCAGACGTCGTAGTAATCAAGGATTCAGTTTTCAGATACTATTGACTATATCAGCTGAGCGTACAGCAATAACGGGTCATTGAGCGGAAGTTGGTATCGCGCCTCATATAACACACAGACGAGATGTTGTATCCAGGTCAGTCAGCATCATCAACACCCTGCAATTATAATGAAGAGCATTTGAGATTGTGTCCCACGCATTGTCTGACGATAACGAGTGTCACAAGTGTCGTGCAAGACGTCGACATCGAGGCTTCACGTCTGACAAGCACGCTGATGAAGGATGTAGCAAGGTTTCCGTCAAGACCAAGGATACAACAAAACACAAACAGTACACACATGTAAACAGTTGACCTCAGTATACTAACAGCAATATAAGTTGTTGGCAAAACCCAGCGTTGCAATGGATGCCATGATGATTAAACATAACGTTTTCAACGTTCGAAGTACATTACTAATTCCTGTGTGCCATTTTCAAACTAGTGTACATAGTCTAATCAGGAAGATTGGCTTTATCGTTAATACATTAAGAAGTTCATAGACGATGAGAGGCCAGGGCCTGTATTCTAGAAACTTTGTAAATCCTAAGAAGTTCGTAAGTACTAAGAATTTGCCAAACTGGTTTTCTGCGTATGTTATTTTTTTAAAGAGATATTTTCTCACTAATAGCTCAGAAGTTACGAGAATGCGGCCCCAGACCCGCAATAAATTGAGTTAGTAAGCTGGGGATCAAAAGATGCCATCATGCTGCTCTCTCACATTACCTGATACTTCCTGAGGGACACCATTGAATACCAAACACTGTTGCGCATCTCCAACTGGAAAAAGAAACATTTAAAGTTGTTATTGGCTCATTTTAATGTTCCAGGAAGTCTTAATCTTCCACACTGGTGTACATATCATCCACATGTTTAACCTTTCCTATAGCTCATATTAATAAAATCTACCAGCAGAATTATGATACGGCGATCGACGTGATGGCGATAACTACATTGACATGCGCTTAAGGTCAATAAATCACTCCGACCTAGTTCGCAAGTCTAGCCTACTCCGGTGGCCGCGATCTAATGCAGTGATCACGACAAATTGCGGATGTGTCAATGTGTTTATCCTTCGACGTTTTAGGTAACGTCGGCTCTGGTCCCATACGAAATCAAAGTTCATTACGAAATGTCACTTGCATCGATTGGAGAGAAGCTAGCGGCTGGGACGGGCAGATCTGTCAACGCAAGTCGACGTAATTCAATTACAATAAGAACTTCCATAGGACCATATGATCCAGAGGACGACGTCACTCTGCTTCGTGTGACGTCCATGGTAGATATTCCGTGGTCAAATATTTGACTGAGTATAATGACTAACGTACTAGTATACATATATCCTTTCAAGATGCTCTCTTATCCACTAATAGACAAAAACGCATTATTTACCAATTGCTAATAGACTGCAAAGAGAGCGTTAAGGTCTGTGAAAGGATATCAATGACAATGTTATATTAGTTATCCTGGATGATAATATTACTGTCTAACAAGTTAGTTATTCCCTGGTCAAACAATCTAATGTCTAACCGACATATACTCCAGGCTATGTTCTGCATGAACCTATTCATGAAATGTATGTGGAACTTCTCGCATATGTAATATTCCAATGTTTGTTGATTTATAACCCCTTTTATAGAACGTACTGCCTTGCCTCAACATAAACCTGTAGAACTTTGGTACAGTCCCCAACGTAATGTGTTTTTTTGCTTGTTTAAAAAACAAATATTGGAATGTAGATCCGCTGTCAAGATTATTTCACTTATATCACGGCTTGTCACTTTAAGACAGCACGTAACCCGCAGCGTCACATCCGTAGTGCTGAATGTTGCAGTAAACATGCGAGCACCGGCTGATACTGATATAACCAAGAATGACAATTGCATTCCTTGCGGTACAGACACCGCGTCCTATCTTTTCTTTTTCTATTCTTTTTCTATTTTTTCTTTTCCTTCCTATCATGATCACGCCAGAAAGGTAACTATGGCGAACATTCATGCCACTCCTGTGACCCTTGTCTCCGAAGTCCAAACGTTCTACCATTACTTACCCCCGGCCCCTCCCAATCGCGTATTTGCTCATAGCGTAACACAATACAACAGTAACTTTTCGATAGCTTAGTAATGACATAATTCCATTATGTGATACTGCGCGCGTACTTCTATTCCAGATGTGCAATGCATTCTGTATAAACATTAATGACATTCAATGTAACTTGTGTTGGTCATTATGAAGTCAATTACCAGTTCGTGTCAGTTGGATACTAGTTGGCAGTAATTCATAGCTTTCTGTCTGTATAGTGATACTCCATAATGATAGTCTCTATAGAGGGACACTGTCCTCTATATCTAAGTGGAAATCCATCAATGCAACGATAGAAGCCAACAAACATGGTTATATATGAGTTTTCAAAGACAGTGATGGTATATTATGTATTTCCGAACGTTTAATAAGTTCATACGCTGGAGGAGACAGAACGTTGACCAAACACTAAAGGAGGCAACTATATTTAAAACAATAGATCTAGACTATCCGAGGTTAAGCGTTAAAACAATTGGGATAACAGGATAACACAATACACTAGTGGATATGTGATGGTTAACACACGGCCCGAGGACGTTACGGTATGTAATGCACGACGTTGAAGACATTAGCCCGAGGGGTAATTCCTGAAACTAAACGGAGTGCATTACATGCCGGTAACACCCGAGGGCCGTGTGTCAACTGTCATATATCACGACAAAAATACACAAATAAACCTTGTATACAAATTATAATATGTATATACTTAGTATGAAATGGATTTTACGAGCGATTCATTCAAATGCCTACCGTTTGAATTCACCTACAGAACTTTAGGTTAGACTTTCGTCGGCAAGGTGGCCTAATCGACTAGAGCGATAGAAATGCAAGAGTTCGAGAGTTCGAATCGAATTCGTCTTTACAGACTTTGAATATTTTGAAATGATGTTTGAAAAAAACAGCAAAGAAACGTTCATGCGTTATTACATTTGCCCCCGTTAATAACACACGGACAAATGTTAATAACGTACGGACTAATGCTAATAATGCATGTACACATTTTAATAACACACGGACAATGTAATAACGCACTCCTTATAATATACTTAAAGCACACATGACAGTGCATTACGAGAAAAGAAGAGACACGTGTTATAGTTGGAGTGCACACCCTGGCGGGATATAGAGGTCTTTAGTGACATATATACATAGTGGAGAGGCGATGTAGAAAATTAACAGAACAGAACAGAATATTCTCATAGAAAATAAGTACCATAGATTATACATTAAAGATTTTAACATATACTAGTGGATGTAAATCTTTAACAAAAAATACTAGCGGAGAGCGGAGAAGCCATGTAGAAAATTGACATTTTACACTTTATAGTGGATGTAAATCTTTAACAAAATATACTAACGGGGAAGCAATGTTAACACAATAACAACATACAGTAGTGGATGTAGATACCTAACAACATGAACATGCCCTATCTGAGATATGAATCTTACAACACAGTAGCCGACGGAATGGAAGACTTAGTGTGCTAAGCCAATAACAATCACTAGATGATTGCTGTAGATCGATGTCCAGTTGAGTTAAACTTGGTCCATATAATGAGCACGTACCTGCCTGGCGTGGTAACTACTTGGGTCAGTAATAGCGGTCATCTTCTGGATGTGGCAGTCGGTGTTAAAGTAAATGAGTTCAATCGGAAGTGGCACCACCATTATGATAGAGGGCGACAACCCGGAGCTCAGGCTCAGAGGAGATTGGAGGGACGTAGATAGAGCCATAGCTTTATCTAATTATCATACGTCTCAACCGCATGACAATTTGGATATCAACTTACTAAAAACATCTATATACTATAGTGGATTCTTTTAAATAGAGCCCCTGGTTTCTTTTCAATTAATAAATTATACAGGTGGTTGAGCTGACTTTGCTTTAAGTTTTCGTGAAAACGGACTCAAACCCCAGTAGATTCTAGTGGTGTACAATCTCCAACATGTGCAATCACAAGGGCTTGTTGAGCGGAGCCAGTAGATCTACGTCTGACTTGTCAAAACCAGTCAACAAAACCTCTTTTACAAACGTAATAAAAAAAATCAGAAAGAATATCCGTACGTTTGTTGGACTAATAATGCATAAATTTGCATTAAGTTATTAAAATGGCGCTTTAACAGTGATTTCGACATTACCACTATAAACATTTCATTGTTGGTGTTTTGGTTTCTACGTCACAAATTTAATTAGCATATACCCACATGCTTCTGTGAACTTGTAAGATTTCAACCGGGTCACTATACTCTGTATCTTAAAGCATTTAGGCACGCTTTTATAGTAATAATAAGCATTTGTTAATGTGCATAATAACTATGGCAAAGTAGATTCAGCAGTAGTTATATGTTCCACTCTTACAGAGATGTACAGTTCAAGGCTAACATATCTTGGTAGTTAAACATAAAATTGATATTTTAGATTTATTACTAAATAATATTAGTATTAGAAATGTTAGTCATTTTAAACATATACCCACTGTTTTTATGTGTCTCTAATGCACACCAAATTCCCCTGTGTGTAATAAAGTATTGTCTTATCTTAGTAGTACATGTATATTGCTTTGTAAAGAGCAACTATTCCGCGGAAAAGTATGTTGAGAGGCATTACTTTCTGGAGTTCTGGGAGTCACACATATACTGATAATAGATTTATATAAAGATATATACTAGTACTTGAAATGTGGTTGTTATTATGTATGTCTACACGTGGTGAAGACTAGTCACCTCTTGTGGCAAAACAACGAGCATGAACAAAGATTGCATGATTTATATTTCGTGTTTTATTTGCATAACTGTGTTAATGTCTCATTATATTAATACATTAATCTAATGAGATTGGTTGTAGATACGTTTGTTTATACTATATAATGAAAGATACATTATATAATGAAAAAAATCCAACTTTTTATTAAGCATCGTATATTTCATCCCACTATTATATTTATATTTTGTATAATTATTTATTGTCTATGAGCTACTAAGAAAGATACAAATAATACACTTGTATGTCTGCCAAAATGCACTTTATGTTCCACAATAATATGATTTCCTGATTAATGTACTTTTACTGGTGTGTAATCAGCACATATTTGACGTTACTAGGGTCTGGTTCTTGCTGTGGCTTCACCACGCGAGCGGACACTCTAAGCTCGGTTCTTGGCCATAGGCAACCAATGAACACATCCTCCTTCTAATGGAACACGCGTACTTTCTAAACTCTTCTAATGAATGGGCTCTGAAAGAGAAACATTTTCTTTTTGCTAGTAGTTTTTGTGAATGACCTTCTAATCAGCAATTGATCATTACGAATGTTCAAGGGTATATTTGTTCCTGACAGGGAAGTGTTTCTTTGAAATTTGATGACGTACATCTTGGACAAGTCATGCTCCTATGTATACATTACCTGGTGCCCGTTGCACGACGCTCTTGTAGGCTACAACTATTGTAACGTCAACGCTTTCTATTGTGGCGGGAGCCCCGATTGTGCTCGACCACAGAACACCCAGTCGGGTCTTGGATGGGCAGTCTGGACGGTGTACGGCTTGCATTAGTTTAATAACAATAATATATTGAAAGGAAGGGGAATTGTAGCGAGAACTGACAAAGATTAAAAGACGTGTACACATATTCACTCAGAATTGGTCTCGGGGTTAGCTTCGCACACCCAAATCAAAGGTTGTCCAACTGGCCAAACATATCAATTAGCTTGGGTCCGACATTTCAATATGTAGGTCATGCTCCTTCACCACAATTTCATTAAGTACTTCTAGGAATCCCCGAGGCTGCACATATGTGTTTAGTTTGAATTAGTCTGATGAGGTTAATTAGTTGGATCAAGTGGTGATTAATAATATAGTCGGAGTACAACTAAGATTCATCCCGTCACATTTCCCCGAATATCGTAGAATATGATTCTGGATGTTTCATATTATAATATTAAAAACGATACGAACATTTATAGAACGCAAACTTCACAGCCATGGTGCGCTCACGGTGCTTGTACACAGTGAACATATAATGGTGATTAAAACGAGCAGAAGTAATAGAGGCAGTAAGGCTCGTCGGGGTCGTTTCCGGTGACAGGAAGAATTTCGACGGTTGCTATGAATGACGTCTGAATCGTGTCGTTTTCATGTGAGGTCACAATGGGATATCGTCAATGTGTAGCGCATTTAGGTGTTTGGCCGGTTTATGTCACCGGATAGTGAGGCTACTGTCTAAAACGTCCAAGCGCCAAAACGTCCAACCTACAAAACGTCTCATGTTAACTTGTGGCTTGCACTATATTTCAAAGACTGACTCCTACATATTCCAGTGTTACACCAAGTAATGTGGTAGTTATTAATATCTTGGCAATACATAATTCAATACTATTAATGCATTTTCCTGATATATATATATCCCAGGTGCTATAACATAACTGGAATAGCGAGACATATCAGAATCAGATCACTCGAGAAATTGGAATCGGGTTTGATGTGGTTCTTCCCGGGAGATGAATTATTTCCTAATATGTCTCCTGACCAAGATATGACGCTATGGATGGCTTCAAATGTATCTGTGTACTGACATATCTGAATCATGCAAGCCCTCAATGGACAAACATCAATGGATAATGATTCATCGTAATCTGAAACTATCATAGCAAAATACCAGACCATCATTCATCTTTCGCTTTCCGGCTACATGCAGTGAAGTACACGTGTACTGAATGTGATTAAGTCAATGGATAGTTAACATCGGTAAAAACATTTAAAGAAATTATAAACGTCAGCCCATCTGAATTACCGACCACTTACCTAGTCATAACATATCAATTTACTCAAGGACATCGGGCGCGTAGCTAGGGACATATTAATGTCAGTTCGCCAATACTGTACTTTTACTATTAGCTAGGAAATTAATGTGGATGTGTATATATGCAGCTACTCGCCTGGACATACCACATTTGGACAAAGACATGCTTGCGGTTCCACCGAACATCTGACGCCTTTTGAGATTCGAAATGAAATATGACATATGCATATGTTATGATCGAGCGACAGTTTCCAGATACAATGACAGTTACTTCCCAGCGCCGCACAGCTGAGATGGACAGAACGCATTCAGGGACGTCATCACCAGCCACGTCAGAGGGTCGCCGTATTCAGTCACAATTTCAGGAAGCGGTCTCCCCGTGGATCCGCCCAAATTAAATCATGGTAGCTGCTGGATCGCACACTGACACGATGGTAGTGTACTATTGAAGGCAATGATTAAAGGAAGTTCATCACTTTGATGTGTAACGATTGTCCATTCTAGCTAGCAATTGACTCCGGGTCATGTTGGCCGTCCTGTGGATGCTCAATGTTATGGGACTTTGTTCTTGGAATAATATCCTCCTCCCTCTGTTGGAATTCCTGGAAGAGAAGAGCTGACGGAAGTCTTCCATGCCGTGTGATGGAACATAATACCTGCACGTCCGCGTACCGTGTTACCCCATTGCACTGACACCATAACATGACCTGTATTTGCCTGAATACAACGAAAGGTCATCAGAAAACTGCAGATGGGAGTAATTGTGCGATTGATGGTTTACGGTTTACTCTTTGTTGTTACAAGCACGCTTAACATAGCGAATCTAGCAATACCTTCAATCGAACTCAGACTGCCTCTTGCCCCTGGTTGAGAATGTGTTCACTTGATGTGTGCTTGTGTGTGTGTGTGTGTGTGTGTGTGTGTGTGTGTGTGTGTGTGTGTGTGTGTGTGTTTCTTTGTTACCACAAACCACCTCGTATCGGATCACGATAAAACCACTATTACGAACCTGATTCATTGAGAAAGAAATGGCATTTAGTATCAATACATACTTCAAAACGGCCATTCCTTTCAACTGACAGCCGCGATGATCGTCGGTGACATTTCTCACCCATCCACGCCATGATAATCATTACTTCTCCTAAAGTATCTTAAGCTATCTATGCAAGTACGTTCACATGCACTTCATACTGATCGTGATGAGAATACGAGAGATGGACGCCACTTGTAGCTCCGTATGATGAAACAAACACTAACTAAATCTGGATTGCACCAAGGTTTCTGATTTGCTAATAAATCTGATTAATCGCTCAAGCAAAGTCATCGCCCTTCGTCTATTTGGCCACGGACAGCAAAGAGTTGTTTGTTAGCACGAGTAATCGCATCACTTTGATATATCATCGTCAATATCACAGATACGTATAACTTATATCAGCAGTAATACATTGGCTATCTGTAGAACTACTGACGTATTGAGCCATGGCCATTGCTTACGATCAGTTTCGACTAGTGCAATAACTTTAAGCAAACAAGCTTAAAGCAAACTTGTTCACCCAATGCAATGAGGAGAATGAAATATTACTCTGAATTTATATGGCTGCCCTGCATGCTATTAAGTAATCAAGTCATTTAGTTCATCTTTCTGGGATAGTCAACTGTCTGCAAGTGCACACTCTAGTAATCTGAATAGATACAATAGTAATACCTATAATATTGGATGCTACATGATACTGGATATATATTTGATATATCGCATGTTGATTTTTAATTATTATGTGTTATTGGACATTTTATTTGCGATTTAATGATGCCATATTTATTAACGCACATTTTTCAATGGTAATTCAATGTATTCAAATAATAATAATAATAATAATACTAATAATAATAATATTATTATAATAATAATAATTATTATTATACTACTACTACTACTACTACTACTACTACTACTACTACTACTACTACTACTACTACTACTACATCATCATCATCATCAT
>JAUTBV010028342.1:0-21401 GCA_032361325.1 Lepetodrilus fucensis | reverse complement strand
AATGCCACCTAGGAACATTTCGTTCATTGAAGTATGAATGCAATGTTTTGGGGTCACGTGGACCAATCAGATTGCCGAATTCACATGCTATTTATTTATTTTAGATTGAACAGTTGACTGTTGAATATTATTTGTAATCATTGCAAAACATGGTAAATTGCATGCGATTATTTGCAATGTATACCAGATATAAACCTAGATAGCTGGGTAATTTCATGTATAGAGTTTTCGACAGAGAGGCGACAATAGTATCAAATGGGCGACAGGGGCCGTGATCTCCAGACTAAACATTTGCCATCTGCACTGCTGCACGAAAAACGAACACCTTATAATATTTGCAATGTAAACCTAAATAGACACGGGAAAGTACAAGAAATATGCAAAAATCAAGATAATTTATTAAGAATAAACATTCGCCAATATGTTTACATGATTTTCACTTGTCTATCTAATCAAAAACAACCAAAAACGTACCACGGCGACTCTTACGAGTTCTCACAGCAATGGTGGTCGCCATTTTTATTTACCCCTGTCTGAATATTTTGTTTTAAAAATATATTAACAATTTTTGAAGAGACGTACACAATCACGACATTGAAATGTATCAATATCAATATTTATTTGGAGCTGTTATTTTCTATCTAGTTATTTAAAGACAAACAAAACAAATAAATATTAACTGCGGTGATATGATCCGAAATATCCGGTTTGTAAAAGTCCTGTCAACTTTGTTTAGGTAAATATTTGTCACTGCATGTAATGTTGTCATTCCTAATTTAATAATGTTTATTTACTACTTTGGCACAACGGAATCTGTTTCACCATGATGTGTACCGAATAGATGTGAATTTAGAATGTAGCGGTAATAACAAATAGGATCAGATTCTCCAGTCTTCTCTTGAGGCTCAAGTTGAGCAGTCTTGGCTTGTTTATCACTGTTTATGTTACTGTGACAGTGTAATGTTCATAGTAATGATTATGACACTACCCGGCTGTAAACATGAGCTAACATAACTACAACTGTTAAACTTGAACTTCAAGACCCAAATACAGCGGTTAATATTAACTAAAATGAACACTAGCCACACAGGACTTGTGGGGTGAAAAGGTGGTGGACAGGGGCCACGATAGTTATCATATATCTACCAAATTGGTTGATTCTCGATCTGAAAATGTATCCACGGTTCCACAGTGATATATACTTCGATATAGCACCAACATATTGGGCTACCTGGCTGTTCCGATGGAAATGTCCGTAAGGAATATCAGTAAGGAAAACAAATAAAAATGAAATATTAGTGAAAACGGTAATTACAATTGAATATTTTAGTGCTATATCGAAACATATAACATTGTGGAACAGTGGATACATTTTCAGAACAAGAATCAACCGATTTGGTAGAATAATGAGAAAAATGACTTGGCCCTGTCTTCCACCTTTGCCGAAACATCTACTAGTCCTCACCAACTTTCACTAGTCCTGTCAGTAAATAATAAAAAATAATACAGAACTAACAATAGTAACATATAAAGTGATAGAAATAGATAGATTTAGATCTAGTCTTGTTTTAAAAAATAATACAAACAAGGTAGCTGCTTTGGAAATGTAACTAGCCATGCAGGACTACCAGATCTAAGAATCTACTAGCCCAAGCCAGATACCACTAGCCATTGGCTATAGGACTAGCATTAATATTAACCCCTGTCAAATATTATGAAGAATGATGTATGCTTATCAATCTTTCTTAAATCTGTGTCCTCTTGTACAAAACAGCATAGTGGTGAAATGTAGTGCAATGGTAGAATGTTTGTACTTTGGGTCCAAAGGTCCCTGGATCAAATCAAGTCCTAAGAGCACAGTATCAATATATGTATTCGCGAAAGTTACATTTATAACTCGATATTGATATTATATGCTTTCTGTAGAGTAGAGTGGCAATGCAAATATCATCTTTGGTCTGTCTGAATTTTTGTGTGTGTGTGATTAATTTAGGTGTTGGAACTATTAGAGAGTTAAAATTATTAGAGTAATTTACAGTATATAATATTAGAGTATAATACAACCCAAGCTACCATTTCAATTTTGTACTGACCAGTGACTTCTGAATGAAGATGAATACACGACCATGCTTTGATAACATTCATATGTTGGAAGCTCTCATAAAATAACCATACATGCATGTTCCCCAAATAAAATATTAAATCAACCAGGATAATAAATATAATACTATGAAGAAGTATATGCATGTACATTATTACTATTACTTTATGCTGCAAATGTTACTTTTGGGCTAAGAAGAAGTTTCATGTTCTTTGGCTAAGAATATTTTTGGAATGTTTCGTGAAAAGTTGATCACAGGATGGTTCCGTGTAATGCTGCAGTAACTGCTGTAAGACCACCAAGCGCCTGCTCCCGTACCATCTACGTAGGCATGTGTTTATCTGCTTGGTTCGTTCTGGTAGACCTAGCGTGAATTATATGTCAAGAAAAATCGCTCGATACAACCAGAATTTGTTACAGAGCATATGGAGATACTGTACTGTACATGTTACCTTTGCAACCCTTTCCGAGCTACGATACTACCATGCATCTAAAATAAACTTACATCTGCTTTTAAGTTTTCGCATCATATAAGTTACTGATGTTATTTCTGTGGATTCTGTGTGGCAGATTAGAACCTAGAGTTGGGTGTGACTTGGATGCAGTTTATTTTGTGAGTATGTTTGAATATGTTCAATAGTATGATGTGAATATAGTTTGGTGACTTACGTGACCAAAAAAAATCATAATAATAATAATATATCAAATAACAAACAATCTGCGCTATTCCCACTGTGTGCCAAATTGTCTTGGAACTGTGGGCAGAGTTGTCTCGGAAGTCTGGACCGAGCTGTCTCCTGTGTGCATAGTTATCTGGGCCCAATTTGGCAATACAACTGTTTTACAGTATGTAGAATAGTATTTGTATGAGTATGAGGTGAATACCCAGTAAATACAATAGTATTTTAGGAGTATAATCAATAGTTACTTTCGTCGCAAATGGGTGAAAGATTCCCGCAGCGACGTTAAACTCTATATTCACTCACTCAATAGTTACTTGTTTATAAGGATTGAATATATACTATAGTTTGACATGAAATGCATTGACACCCCTATTTTGTAGATTATCTCGGTAAATACTTCATGGAATGAAAAACAAAAAAACTTGCATTTTCTTATTTCATTTGACCTAACCAGAATTTTTAAATATTGCACCAGTAATAACAAATCTGTTTATATTTTGACAAAGTTTTATTTTATGCAGCGGGGCGATGTTCTTTCGAATGTCATCCCTCTGCATAAAATAATACTTAGTCAAAATATTTTAAATTTTGGTTAGGTCAATGCATTTCATGCCAAACTATAGAATATAACACGGTAAGTATGCTTTTGAGTTTATGACAAGATTTCTTTATGAATATGTACCAATACTACCACTTACATAAATCATGCTTTTCAACATGTTAAATTCTCATCCTTTTTAAAAGGCTCTGGCCCTCTCTGTTCAAAACCCATATAACTTACAACTATTAGAACAACTGGGCATGATAGATCTTTACTTTACAAATGCTATTTAATATTTTTTTTTTTATATATATTTTTTTTCAACCATCAAAAATAGCAACAACTGTATTTGTTTTTTAAGTAAATTCAGCAAGACAAGTAGAAATTGTATAAAATTGCGTAATCAGGAAGTTAATCAAGCAGAAGTGCACATAGCCACCTTACCTAACACTAAAATCAATATACAATGCAGCATTGTGTATACCATGTAGCCAAATTTCTTTACAAGTAGCATATTGCGAACAGAGGCCAGTCCCAATTACAACTACACCAATGAACTACAAGGCAGTGTTCTTCAAAATCCATTTTCAAAACTCTTAATCATTCGGGAGTTTCATCGTCTTCTTATTGTGTTGTTGTCGGAGAATCATGTCCCGTTAGTGTTTGTCCTAGCGAAGAAGGATTAATGGAACAGTTGTCTGGGGTGCCAAGAGATGAACCATGATTGGGTCCGCTGTCGATGCAAACATGGGGGGGAATTGGGTCCGCTGGAGTGTACATTGTGTTGTCAAGTCTGTCTTCATGATGGCAATATCCTGCATTGATCCATGTTGGCATCAATTGGTGGAATAAACGTAAGCGTGCTCCGTTAAGGGTCGCAGCAATAAAATCCCAAGAGATACACAGTTCTCTCTGCTAGGAATGTTTCTGTGTCTGTTTACAGCAGTTAGTTCTTCTTTAGATCGGCATCTCTTTAAGGATTTCTGTTTCTGTGGATAGTCTTCGGCATTGGTCAATGAGAACTGCAGAGATGGTCTTTGTATCTGCATGCCTTGACTGATTCTGTGCAAGCTGTTTCTACAAGCGAGCAGTCTTGAAACTTGGATTAGTTTTCGTTAATGAAAAAGACAGAATTAACCGAAGACATGAGCCTAGGGTGTTTGTGCATTGGTCAATGAGAACTACAGAGTTGACCTTTGTATCTCAATACCTTGTCTGATTCTGTGCAAGCTGTTTCTTCAAGCGAGAAATCTTGATTCTTGGATTCATTTTCCTTAATGAAAAGGGCAGAATTTATTCGGACAAGGATAATTAAGCCTATATCATATTTGTGCATTGGTCAATGAGAACTACAGGGTTGATCTTCGTATCTCCATATATTGCCTGATTCTTGGCAAGCTGTTTCTACAAGTGAGAAATCTTGATTCTTGGATACATTTTTGTTAACGAAAACATCAGAATTTTCTTGGAAGTGTGGATAATTAAGCACAGAGTGTTTGTACATTTCAAGAATTGGATGTAATTTGTGAACGCACCAGAACCAGAGGTAGTCTTTTGTTTTTCATCCTTTTGAAACCTTTTGTTTTGTTTTGTGATAATTCCGTCAGGTGTTTGAGTGGTAGTTAAACTTTGTGTTAAGTTTGAGACCGCTCTGATTTTATTGTTATTAAATTGAATTATAGTTTACAAGGATAGAACTAGAAACTCGCCCAGCAACCCGATCCATTTTGAAAGAATCTTGAAAGCGACTCTAAACACAAATCTGCCCGACAATCTAGATTAACCCTCTTCCTGCTGGATTATGTGCATGCACTGCTCTTTATGGCATCTCCAGCTGCCTTCAGCATGGAGAGGGTTAATGCAATTACTATAACAGTTGATTTTTGTCATTTTGACGTAACCACCAAGTGTGTTAATGTACACTGAATTTCAGAAGGGTTAACAGCTGAAGCAACTTGTTAGTTTCCCTTGGGAATCTCTGCACTTGAAAGCCTGGAAGTGTCAGCTTCCTGGTTCCTCTGAGAAGACAGACCGAGATATGTTCTCTGTGTGGAACACTCATCACTCCCAACACTATCAGCAGTTATAAAGCTATAACTTGTCCCTATCTGTCTATATCTCCCTATATGTCCTACAGGCCTTGGGTAGAAGCATCCCAACGTCAGATTGTGAGATGGTGGTAGAAATTGTAATGTTTGTTATATAGTCAGTGTTCGAAATAGAGCCTGTCCGCATGCCCGCGGCAGGTTATTTTCAGTGAGGACTGGTGAAGTTTTAGTCTTGCACGTGCATATTTTGTGCTATTTATTTTTGACTTACCAGTCCTCATGTCTGGCAGTGAAATTGTTGGAGTTTTATACACTGATATAGTTTGTATTAGCATCTAGGAATACTAAAAATACTTTCAAATGATACTGTATTTAATATGAATGAGAACATATGGTACGTGGGTGAGTGGTAGTGCAATGGTAGAACATTGGACTTTAGGAGCCAAATGTTCTGGGTTTAAATCCTGTCCCAGGAGCCCGGCATCAATGTTCGCAAAATTTCCATTTCTGATGCGACATTGATAGGATGCGCCGACTGTACAGGGCCAATGCAGTTTCGGAAGTAGGTGGCAGAGTAGCGAAAGTAAGAGGCAAAAGACCTGCATAAATAATAATTTCACCTACAAAATAGTATCAGCAAGATTGAAAGTAGATGGCAAAATTAGGGAAATACCCCGCGAAATAGATGGACAATTTTGTCGGTTGCCAGTGCCTATTGAAACCACTGCAGTTACAATACCCTATTTTTACTACTTGCCTAAATGCTACACTATTCAGTGGAATGTAGTCCAGTCTACAGTACTAGAAGTACACAGATGTATTTCTCCAGGGTTTGTGTTCTTCCTATAACATAGTAATCTTCTATGACACTTCATTGCCATGGTGGTGTCAGTTCCAAAGATCGCTCACAGTCGGTGTATATTCCAGCTGTATCTCACACTAGGGGGTTCTGTATACACACATACACCTATAGGTGTGGTTTAGTCACTGTATATATCATCTGTTGTAGATACTGACACAGATCGGGATACAGGATATACGGACATGAAGCAAGATCGGACTGAATAGAAACTTACACACGGTAAGATTTCCATTTGTATTAAGACACATTTCCAAGTGTTTCTGTGCTGTTGTGAGTAATGTGTGTTATAAATTGTTCTTCCTATGTGGTTATTTCCAATCTATAGTGGATATAAATCATATTTTTTGTAGTGATTACTTCAGTGGTTTGAATTTCCACCCGGACATTTTCATGTTGCCATTAATTTTAGTTTTTACTA
This sequence comes from Lepetodrilus fucensis, assembly GCA_032361325.1. Classification (NCBI taxonomy): domain Eukaryota; kingdom Metazoa; phylum Mollusca; class Gastropoda; order Lepetellida; family Lepetodrilidae; genus Lepetodrilus; species Lepetodrilus fucensis. The sequence goes on along the minus strand of JAUTBV010028342.1, from coordinate 14,748 downwards.
TTTTAACCTGACCTCGATGATATATGTGTCACAACAGATAAAACATTGGACCAAAATGTTTGAGGAAATATTTTGTATTGATACTTATAAATAAAATATATTTTAATCCATATCCTAGTCATGTATAATTGCATGTGTTAAAATATTACTAGAGGGTTCATGATCTAGCAAGTTTTGAACATTCATAATATTCCATATCCTTAACTAATTTTATCACAGACCATATACGGACATAATATTATGGTCTCTGGTTTCATGGATTATATGAGTCAATTCGTTAACATTTATTTTCATGTTCATGCTGTATCTAGACCATTTCGTGATCACCTCCCTTGGTGTGTATTTTCATGTTCACGTTTTATCTCGTGTTTGTTTCGCGATTGCCTCCTTATCGATCTGACTACCAGGCAGCAGTGGTCAGTCTTAAAATGGACCTTAATTGACCCCGTCCATTCATCAACTACAAGGGGGAAGTTGTTTCTTGACCACTGGTGATCTGAGGGCTGGAGAACTGACCGCTGCTCGTTCATCTAATTGCATGTGTGATAAGGATGCACTAGTGTTGATCCCTAGGGTCTGTTCCTAGTGTTGGAATACATTCTTAGGCTGTGATTGTCTTAAATCTGGTTTAACCTTCTCCATGCTGGAGTCAACCAGAGATGCCATAAAGAGCAGTGCCTGTGCCTAATACAGCAGGGAGATGGTTACCCAGTTTTCAGCTACGGTTATCTAAGCTGGTTTGACCACTCTTGGGCTTCAGGTTTTTCTCCTGGGTTTTCATAATCTTTCATTTATTCCATTTAATAAAATTGGCATGCCAGTAATTTGACCATAGATCTAAACTCTGTTTCTACAGTATTCTCATTTTTGAAAATCGTAGCAACTATTTATGATAACGTAAGACGAGTTGAAACAATTTCAATATTAACCAGAGGTGCAGAGAAAGAGGCAAAATTGCAATTTTGGAAAAATTATTATTAGTTTTTTTTGTTTGTTTTTGTTGCGATGGGCGGATGCGCAATCAAGGGATCACGTCCTATAAATACAGCGTAGGAGTGTTTCTATATATATAATTGACAAACGCTGTGGGAAACATTAAGTCATCGTTATTACAGGGAATGTTATCGCATAAGGAATCTAATACACAGAGTGTTTGTTTGTTTTGGCAGCTGCTGAAATATTCAACATCTGCAGAAACCATAGGTTTAAAATAAATGTATGAGGATATGTATGTATTTTGTTGTAAGTGAAGTAATTTTGCAGTTTTTGTAGATTTAAGCGGTCGTTTCGTCAGTCATTCAGGAAACGAGGGAATCTTTTGAGTGTTTTTTTCTGGTGGGAATCAAGTACTTAAAACACTTGTACAATCAGTTATGGTCGAGAGATTTTCAGTGCAAAGTCGTTCTAAGAAGTTATGTTTATGTAATTCAAAGGTAAAAAAACCTAGATTATCGTGGCATAAGTAGTTGAAAACTGAACGATGAACAATTTTACTGAGGATCATTTAAATAATTTGAAACAAATCCAGATTAATTTTAAGTGCATCATGCATACCAGTGGTTTTGAGTTGACTTTTGCTCTATGCAAGAATTAAAAAAAACCAAGATGTGTCGATATGGAACTATGGGATTTTGTAAGGCTTGACTTCAACCAATCATTCCTAAAAAAATATCTGTTCAGAAAAGTTAGTGTTGGCAATTTCTTTTTAATATCCTGTTGGATGGCATGCCATATGCCAAGTCAACGGCCAAAAACCTGTCAGCTCAAACCATCCATTTGAACAGACCTCAGCAATAGAGGAACCTTTTTTCTACAGACATGTTGTGTAATCACTGGAATATATGGATCGTCTCTTTAAGTCTGTCTAGACGGTGAAGCATCATTGCCAACACACTTCTTGAATTAAAGCACCCTGGGCGCAAGTCGATGTGAATACTGATGGTAACCTCTGACAAGACTTGATTGACATCTCGCGCAATCAGCCGTCTTGTAAATTTCAGCCTGTGCATCAGACAAAGAGAAGAGACTTGTTGCGCATTTGACGTTTGACGTCAGAATCAATATTATTCTTTCTCGTTCTCAGACAGTCAATTTGCACAGCACTTTGTTCAAGTCATCATGTAGCAATGCCTTATGACAAGGTCTTCATTCCATTATAGCTGTCTGTGGTTTGTTTGATTGAAGAATCATCGCAGAATCATCATATAATCAACACAGAATCATCGCAGAATCATCGCAGCACACTTTTCTTGTCTTCGCAAGCAAATACAAATGGAAAATTAACATTATCAACGATTATAAAAAATTAGAATATTCCCTAATCTCAAAGGGTGAAAATAAATAATTTATTTATCCTACTGATTGGTGTTATAATTATATTAAAGGCGCCACTGAAAGGTTTTGAATCCTCTTTAGTTTTCCATATAAAATCTAGATTTGCCAAATACAAATGGTCCAAAATGGTAATATAAACAATAATAAAGAAACCAACATCCCTGTTATTAGGCATAATATCACAGATATTTATGGTTGTTTTGGACTAGTTAAGCATGAAATGCACAGATACCAACCCAAATTTGGTAGACTATCTTACTTTAATTTCTTCTTTTTTCTTATGTATTCAAACAAAATAAACAAATCTGAATGTTTGTATCATTAATGAAAAATCTGTATAATAATAGCCATCACCTAATATTTTATGCAAATATTATTGAGCTGGGTTAGATTCAATTATCTTCTACCCCTATTGAGCAGCTATAAGGCCCCACCCTCCCTTTCTACTGTACCCCTTGCCCTGTGTGCAGAGGAGGAAAGGGAAGAAGGGGGGTGAAGGGTGTGGTGGTGGGGGGGGAGGTGGCACGGGCAAGAATCCATACCACAGACAGAGATATCCAGCCCTATCAGTGACTAACAAGGAACTCTTATCGTGTCCCTAGAAATGGAAATGCGAGCTACGATTGTACTCCTACCGTAGCCTGGGGGGTACACACAGATATACCATTGCACCTGACTAGAGGGCGGCTCCAGTCTGGTAGTGCCAGCAGAAATAGTCCCGTATCTTATCATGGAGAATGCCACATACATGACTTATAGGCCTGCAATGGTGCTATCGTGGCTTCCAAACTACATACATGACTTATTATAGGCTTGCAATTGTACTATATAATAATAATAATAATGTGTCCATTTATATAGTGCCAAACTCCACACTAGGTATGCTCATAGCGCTTACATTATTACCCTGGTCTGTGGTCACTCAATTCCCTCTCAACTCCCTGGGGAGTATACAACTCAAGCTGCTGTTGAAGGCGCTATAAGGTTATCATTTGACGTAGGCTTGCAATGGTGCTATTGTGGATTACTCTACATAACATGACTTATAGGGTTGCAATTGTTGGTGCAGTCAGCGATAGAAACTAACTTAAACACTTACTAGCCCGAATAGTGATACAAAAATAACAAATGTTTTGGATACCTTTAGCATTGAGGAAAATGGCCCGGGCTAAGTGTTAATTTTGATCGCTGTGCAGTACCGTCTGTGGAACCTCACCTGTCGTGCCCCACAGTAGAAAGGTGCCAGGCTGGTCCGTCTGTGAAACCTGAGAGACCAAATGGTGCAGACTCCCCACTGTGTAGTGGGTGTGAGGCTCTCTACCTCTGGGCCTTGTAGACGGTCACTGTGCTTTTTTAACTTGCGTCTTGGGTTGGTATGTTTTTCCATGTGTTATTGTTGTTGTGGGTTCTCATCTAACCATAAACAGACTTGCTTAAAGCGACTCATACACTTGGGGGATTTCACCTATGCCCATTTTTATTATTGGTCATTTGTAATATATAGGATAATATTTGCAAGAATCTGAGCTTTCAGGAATGAAAATGCACGAAAAACCATCGGAATATGCTATTTTACTTGGCGATTGTAAACAATCGTTTGGTTTGAAATTGGCGAGGCCTTCTCAACACAGGTTTCTCTGCATGGATTGCACGGATTTCTCACACATGGCGTAGGGTTTCTTTGCACGGATTGCACAGGTTTCTCGCACATGGCGCAACGTGGATGAAGTCACATGTCAACATTGCATCGTCCTGTTCACCTAACAGGTTATGTAAATAAACGACTTAAAATGAGTATATTTATCATTTGTCATTTGGAATAAATCAATCACACTATATGGTGCAGAATCATCAGCTCTATAAGTTTGATTTCGGTGTATGAGTCACTTTATACTGGTCATGGCCGATGTTATTGAGTAGGACTGAATGGGGTAAAGATAAGGGTATCGTTTCTCGACGCTCTTGTATCTAGTACGAGACCATCAGGAATCTCGTAGCGATCTCTAATATATGGGGATTGTGCACTTATGAGAGCACTATGGTCTAATAGTGGATATGAGAGCTTTGGAAAACGATACCAAGCTTTGTGGCATAGACTATGCATGGAGATGGTAGAATTCAAGAAACATAATGGTGAGTTTTCTACTTGTGAAGAATTTTGCTGCCATGACTTGTTCTGACACGTCATGGCAGCAAAATATACCAGTCTGTGCTCACTTGTTTACTGCAACACTTAACACTTAATTAATGTTGTAGGTTTCAACCTGCTGTAAACTGACAAACCGTAATATATAATCAAAATGATGTTGAAAGTGGTTCTAAACCCCTATTCAAGCCAAACTAAAAGCGATATTAACCCTCTTCCTGCTGGATTAGGCACAGGCACTGCTGTTTATGGCATCTCCGGTTGCCTTCAGCATAGAGAGAGTCAAAAGTAATTTCGACAGGTGAAGCCTCCCCATGTAGACCCTCACTAACAGTTCCTTGGTTTCCAATGGACATGCTGCATGTTGTATGTACATAGTTGTACATTGTTTACCATGCTCAGTGTGCAAGTGATAAAGTTGTCTGCATACCTACGGGGCAGGATTTCCGAGTGACTGGGTTTTCAACTTGAATTAAACCTGCGATTTCTTTGTCTTTGTTCCTGAGTGTCCAGCTGAGTGTCAAGAACCCTTACCAAAATTACAAGACCACCTGACCGAGTGTTTCTGCCAAGAGTCTTGTCCAAGAAGGTGTGTTGTTCAAGGAGGCGAGCCCTGTGGTGTTCAAGGAGGCGAGAGAGTTCTGACAGTGTTGTGCCGGTGAGGTGAAAATAGGAACAACAAAGAAACCGACAGATACCACCTGGAGAGATAGGAAAATAATCTGTCTACTTTCACTCGGTAGTTACGAGTAGGTGCAAACATGGAATAGAATCCGACTTCTAATGCGAATTTTGACACTTGTTATTTCTCTCTCCATACCCCAATATTGGAAGTGTACCTGTTGAGGGAGACCGGTGTTCTGTACTCAGTATTTCAAGTATATGTTGAGTGAAAGGACCGACAGGGTTATTTCCGTCTCTGCCCTAATATTTTTAAGTATACCTTTAGCAGACGATGATGAGTTCTTTGCCCAGTATTTGAAGTACAACCCTAGAAAGTAATAACATGGTTATTTCCATCTCTACCCTATTAATTTAAGTGTACCTTTAGAGAGAAATGATGCATCCTTCGCCCAGTATTTGAAGGACTGACAGGAGGTATTTTCAGCAAAGATTACACCTTAAAACAGGAAGGTCAAAACGATTTCCAAATTCCTCCGATAAAACCTTCGGCGCCTACAGTGAGAGTGAGCATCGCCGGCCATATCCAACCTGAGATAAGGACACAGAACTGACTCACTATTTGAATTTTCCCTCGAAGGTCTCACATTTCAAAGCATCTGAGATTAGATAGATGCTCCCTGCTGTTTTTGAGAAGCTCTTGTCAGTGTAGGAACATAGGAGCATGTCCTTTGGTAAGGCGCTGTCGGTAGACGTGGGATACGGTATGGTGTATGGGATACGGTTGGGATGATATGGTTGGATGATACGGTTGAATGACATGCCAAGCACATCTCCGTATGTTACTCTGTAACCGTATGCGCCTCTGTAACCTGTACATGATTCCACACTGGTAGGTCTTCAATAACTTGGCAGGTGAGGGACATTTTTTTCATAACAGCTGGGACATTTTGCAAGGTTCTCTCTTGTAGAAAGCAGGCTCAACGAAAGCTGGTGGTTTTTTTTAGACTGTATATCTTCAGAATGTGATAACTTGTTTGTGTATTTTGTGATTCATACATCGGAGAGTTTCTTGGATCCTGATTCATTCACATCGGAGAGAGTCGTGATTCAGTGTTGAAGGAATCTGGTTCACAAAGGATATTTTCTCGGAGATTGCGTTTTATTTCTCTGTGATATTTTTCACAGGTATAACAAGAAAACTGGAATTATTCACTTTCATTCATTTTGTTGATAACTTTCAGTTTAAGAAGTTTGACATCCGAAAAAGATTCTTGGAAGTTATTCGTTTCAAATTTGGAAGAATGTCGAAAAATTTGAAAATACAAGTTTCAAGGTAGATTTTTGAAGAACAAATATTATTGATGTTTTTTCCCCTTATCACATAAATCTGCATAAATCCCATTCAAAGAGATCAAGATAATTTCTACGATCAAGAATCTAAAAATCAGTGAAATCAGAAACCTGACCATTATCCAGCGCTATCAGATCGTCCAAGGATCATAGCATGAAGGTACAGGCAGCGATACAGCCTCACCATTGCTCATCGGATATATCAGGGTTATAGCTTACATTGTGTGTTGATTCTGTGCCAGTCCACAGCCATCAGTCCATCATACAGACCTACACCACTTCACAGACCTACACCACTTCACAGACCTACACCACTTCACTTCTGAATCACAGGAGCACCTGTTTACCTGGCTCGATCTGCAACCGGCCATTGTTGTTTACGTGATTATTTACTCGTGTCTGCTAGAGGTTTCTGCGACTGGAACAAAGATGTGATTATCATGATACGGGGATAGTTATACACTGTGTCTGTGAGACATTATTCAGACTTGAACAAAAAGTTATTCAGACTTGAACCAAAAAGTTATTCAGACTTGAACCAAAATGTTATTCAGACTTGAACCAAGAAGTTATTCAGACTTGAACCAAGAAGTTATTCAGATTTGAACCAAGTTATTCAGACTTGAACCAAGATTCAGTTTTCGATATACAGGAATAGTTATCCATTGTGTATGCAAGCAGTTATTGATACTTGAACCAAAATTGGATTATTGTGGTTTGGGCGTATTTCTCCATTGCCTTTGCAAGAGGTTACTGTGCCTTGAACCAAAACTTGGGAATCGATATACAGGAATATTTACACACTGTCTCTGCTAAAAGTGCTTCCGACTTTGAACTAAAATTGGATATTCTGATAGAGGGCTTTTTGCACATCTTCATCTTGAACTCACATTTCCTCAGCCAAAGAACACATGAGGAATTCTAATGCAGAATTAACGTCAAGCATATTCCTGTGAGACTTTTTATTTCAAGTAAACATACTTGTGTTATCGCATAATATTAGTCTTCTAGACTTTGCTGCAATTTCTGGACAATTTGCTATTGGGGAAACATTTTTTAGAAATCTTTGCAATTAATTTCCAACTTGTGACCAGTTATTTCGGTTGGTGCTGCCACAAAAGTCAATATCTCTTTAACAGGAACATCATTGAGTAAACTGAACTCTAATCCGCGAGATTCATTAAAGAAATTTTGTAATTATATTTTTCCTTTTTGTAATCTCGCTTGTAAAAACATATAGAAAATTACGTAATTATATCTTTCCTTCGTGTAATCGCGCTTATAAAAAACATTGAAAATTGTGTAATTATATCTTTCCTCATATATCATAGTCACACCTGGGAAAAGGAGAAAAGAAAAAAAAAGCAGATAATAGGAGTGCACAAAAATATACAGTTGGGCAGATATACCGAAGCTATTTAGATACCCCACCACCAGCCGTTGTTCATTACAGCCTTGTGGTTGTAGGTTGAGAGGGAGATAGGAGGTTTTATTGCACGCGTGCGATACCCAGAGGTTGTATTGCACGTGTGTGCGATATACCTGCATGTAGCTGAGGGAGGAATATAGCAGATGTATGAACCAGCCTGCCCTCTCTACACACTGTTGATGTAATGTTCTACTGACCATCCAGCTTTGTAGTCTTACCCCTGCCTTGGTGAGAGTGATCCCGTGTCAGTCTGTGGGACCGCATCAGTCCGTGGGACCGTAATAGATGGATCTGGAGAACAGATGCTGGTGAAAACAGACTGTCTGTCAGGATTTGTGCAAGGTTTGGACTGAAGTCTTGTCAGGAGTTAACGTTTTTGTGATTATTTTTTTCTTCTTTAATCCGATTGGAAATTTCAAGCCTGTTTTTTTTGTGGTTTGTAAGACTTTGTTATTTTCGCCAAAGAACATATTGTAATTTTGAGTGGAAATTAGAACAAATGAACGTATTGAAATTTGGCGTGTAAAATCGGAACAAACAACCTTATTTGTGTATCTGTGTGTGAATAGTGAAAAAGATTCCAGGAAGAATTGTCAAGTTGGATGAGTTTATAAGAAAATTAACCAGTTTTATTCAACTGGATATAGATCCCAATCGGAACTACTGACTGTGCAGTGATTGTTGAGCAAGTGTCTATTCCTCATCAGCCAGTGCCCTACATCATTGACACGGATGACATAAGCTCGTACCGCCTCACCCCGCCAATATTGTGGTATCAGGGCGGGCAGGCTGTATGCCAAGCATACCTACCACATCTCAAAACCTGCACCAGACACTTGAAATCATCGGAAGATGCCATTATCATTGTATCTGTGAATACAAAGATTTTTTTCCCCAAATTTTCTGGCGTCTTGAATATCTGAGAATAATTTCCAAGAGGAACTTTATGTTTACCTATAAATTTCAGTGAACTTTTGAAGAAAAGAAAAAAAAATGTTTTAAAGTTTATATTATCCTGGAAGTTTGGATGTTTTTCTATAACATTTTCGGTGAAATCTACCTCGATCTGTAGTCTTGTGGTAGAAAAACATTGTCAGCAATCTCCTGCAAATCTGCAATCGTTTAGTTTAGCTGTACAATGTTGAAACGGTTGCCGTGGCGTTGCCAAGGACTCGTGCCAAGTATGAAGTAATCATTGGCCACTGACAACATCAGCGACACATGATTTCTCTCTGCAGTTGCAATTGTCAATTAGTGTGCATTCAGCACATCCTTGACTAGTTTTTACTTTGGCATATACCTTCCCTCCCTGGCATACCTTTGAAGTTCTTGCTTCTGCAGCAAAACGCCAATCAGCAGCTGTGACACTTAGCAGGCTGAACAGAAACCTGTCGTCAGGTCTTTGAGGAGAACTATCTCTAGTAATTAATCTGTCCATTTCATGGTGAGAGACCTTAATAGAGACACGTGTGCTTGTTTCACACCAATTTTTCGGTGTTTTTGATGCGGAGAAGACTAATAACGTAGCGCAGAACGTTGATGAAAAGACAAAATTGATGGTGACTGACTGAAAAGGTTTGCAGCGTTTCTGATGCAGAAAAGGCAAATATCATAGTGCGGAACTTTGATGATAAGACAGAAGTTGTGGTGTCTGATAGAGAAAGTTTGTAGTGTTTCTAACGCAGAAAAGGTAAATATCGTAATGTGGAACTTTGACGAAAAGACTAAACTGGTGCTGACCAGTCAAGAAGTTTCCTACTAAAAATCGTTTGTGTTCAGAATCTTTTCGCTGGATTCGTGTGACCATATCTTGGACCTGTGTGACTATATATTAGACTCGTGTGACCGAATCTTGGAGTTGTGTGACCGTACCTCAGACCCGTGTGGACATATCTCGGACTCGCGTGACCGTACCTCGACTCGTGGTGCCACCATGTGGGAGGACCACCTACATCCGCTGGTCAACGTACCGCTTTACAATCGTATGAACTTCTCCACCGTTCCGAGAAAGTCTGTCAGCAAAAAGACATGGTAAGACTAGAGATAGGTATAGTCGCTGCATGAACTTCTAGCTGTATCTCTGTGTTTACTCTAGGATGGTGGTGGATGTTTATACAGGTGCTGCTCGTGTTACCAGAGTTATCCTCCGTCAGCGAGAAGTGATGGATGCATCTAGATGAAACTTTCAGATGCACATGACATGACTTCCATAGTTATTCAGGGCACTCTGCATTAACCTTTTGAGGCAATTGTCTCTGTGTCCTGTCAGTTGTTTAAACTACTTTGGGCTTTTTCCTTTCTCCACCTGTGGATAGTATCTGTCACAGGCAAGCAGACAATCCTTCCTGTTATTGTCCAGGTGCCCGTTGCACGACGCTCTTGCAGCGCTACAATAGTTGTAGCCTACAAGAGCTTCGTGCAACGGGCACCAGCCCTGTTAGTTACAGCATCTAACATGGTTGCTGTGATCAAATCTATAGTTTACATTGGGTTTAAGTTTCAGAGGGCTTATTCTCGAAATGTACTTACAAACTTCTTAGCCTAAAAACAGTTCGTAGCCATACTATAAGAATCACTAAGATTGTCTTACGATTGTAAAAACGTTTTGTGAATAGAACCCCAGATTATTAATAATCATACATAAGTAAAATGAAGGTGCTTGAGATGGTATGGTCATATCAGGAATTCAGTTTTAGCAGGATATCTCAATATTTTATCTGGTTCTTGAAATTTAAAATAAATATATTCATAAATGTGAAAAGTAATTTTTTTTCAGAGGGTGGCAGTTTTCTTCAGATGAATGTTGTTGTTGTTGCTGTTTTGCTAATTGTAACCTGCTGCCAAATATCGAAAATTGATGAAGCATGTATGATCCACGTTACAGTTTATATCTTATAATTTTCCAGTCTAGTTTATGAGCTATTAATTGATCACAACCACGTTTCCTTACTAAATAACATTACAATAACATTTATCACTAAATAACATTACAAGTGTTTATTTTTGTAAAGCAACTAAAGTGTGATGAATATTAGTAGAAACGATGCATATATTATTATTGGTTTCATTTTATGAATTCTACATCCCAAATAATTAATTTATTACTATATAATTTATACTGTATGGCTAATAATGGTTAATTAGATTACCTTGATTAGGTGTCTATACAGGTGTTAATTTGTAATCTTGGAGGGAATCTAGCGAGATGGGAGGGAATGCTTCTTAATGCCAGGAAAATTACCTTTCTGTCATTAAATTGTAAATATATTTATTTCATAGATATTTATGTCAGAATTAAATCATGGCTCTGTTTGCAAGACAGACTTTAAATACTCAGATCCATTTAATGTCTGGATTATTCTTGCTTGAAGTATTGTACAGCATTTATTTGAAAGCACGGCTGAAGGCATATAAAGCCCAGTGAAAGTGAATGAATTTGGAACAACTTTGATTAATTGGAGATATTTTGTAAATATACCGGTATGTGCCTTGTGTGGGAATCGAACACACTGCCATGGAATCAATCATATTGAATTAATCCAGGATCAAGAATTAATTTGAGGGGGAATTACTTCTCTTAGTAAGTTTCAAGCACTGGGTTGCGTTCAATAACAGTGAACTGTCAAGACATCTTGCAAGCAGTGGCGAGCAAGCCTCAATATAAACTTTAAGGAACACGTTCAATATCGGCCAAACACTCAGAACGAGCGCCACTGAGCGTTCTCAAACAGTAGTTATCGTGTCCTGACCAGTTTATTGGCATAACGATGTGTTCAGTCTCGTACATGTGTTTTTAGATCATCCTTTCCAACCGAACTAATAGTTATCTTCTATTCGGAGTAGTAATAATATTGCTATAGAAAGTTTGGTTCGGTCGGATACTGGTCCTTTTCTCAAAGCTGATCAAAGTACTTCATGCCGGAGTATTTGCATAATGCTACCACAATAATGTTCTCTTCTTCTTTTCAAACTTTGGATTCTATTGGATTGTCGTCACGACCGTCTTCTAAATTCAATCACCGAGTCCAAATGCGAAATGGAGGCCTCATTTTCTTTCGACTAATCACTTTGTCCGCAAAAAATTGAATCCTAGTTTTGTATCTATGGAGTCCTTTGCTCGCAGTGTTAATGCAATAGGGCTTACATGGGGAGCTTTATTATGCAGACGAAGGATGGTAATGTGTCAATGGATAGTTCTATCCTCATTGTCTTCGTGGTTTGCCCCCTGAAGGAATTACTAAAAATCAAGTCTGTTATCAGATTACGGATGCATTAGAAAAAATATTCACCAGCTAAACCTGTTTCTGGAGGTTTTGGAAGTTTTTCTGAATTTACGATGATTTATTATTTGTTAATCAACATTTATTAATTATTCTATAGTAATTTATATTAAAACCCATTGTGATGCTCGTTAGGAATTATTCAGGTTACATTGGTTATGATTGCTTACCCTTTTTTATCATTGGTTAATATTAATTGACATTAGTTGACATTTAAATGTCGGTTATCATTGATATCTAAGGACACATTTGGGTTAACATAGTTTTGTAATAACAAAACTCTGTAGATATTTCTTCGACTGTACGCCCACAATATGAGAATATAATTTAAGACAAAATCAGCAGAGTTCTATAGTATTAGAAATACTGTTTTCCCAAAAGCTAACCTAATGGTATTATCTTGGTATGATTGATATAACACGTTGCAGGCGAAAGTATCCCAATGTTCTTCCAATCAGTGAGCTAGAGTAACCACTGTGGAAGTAAGATAGCATAATTTGGAAACCATTTTGCCAATTCCCACCTTGAAAAAGTGTAAACATTGCACACGCCAAAAATAGCCAGTGGGAAGCATATCATCTCGGCGGCTGTTTTCTGCATTGATGTGAATGTGTTGTGCTTGGTACAGCTGATTATAAGAATACCACTAGATAGAGCACTGAAATGTCTGCTGATGGATATTTGTAGTGTGCCGTGGTTCGACATGTTGTTATAGTCATTGGGAGAGTCTATGTACTAGTGTTCAAGTGGTATAGTCATATGTAGTAGTTTATGTACTAGAGGTGTTCAAGTGATACAGTCATAGTGAGGTTTTATGTATCAGTGTTCAAATGATACAATATTATAGAGGTAATTTTATGTGTTAGTGTTCAAGTGGTACAATTACAGTGGTAGTGTATAGTCTTCAAGTGATACAATCATAGTGAGACTGAGAGTTTATGTAACTTGTTCAAGTGGTATAATCATTTATCACCCAATACTGGCTTCCACTGGAGATAACATCAGGTGGATAACAATGTTATTTACCGCGTGATAACATTGCTTCAAAATTGTCCTGATTGGTCAGTCACGCTGTTGCCATCCAATCGACAGCCGTTCGCGTCCATGATTTTCATGGATTTGTTGATTTCACCCATCACTTGTCACCATTGCAGGTACTTGTGAAGACTTCTGTTCAGTAACTAAGCAAGTGAGATATACTACTTATACCTTACATTTGAGCATATTGCTTTAGTTACGTTATTGGGTGATAAATATAATCTCAACCTCGTGTCTTTTGATACCAATATTATCCTACTCGTTGATAAAAGTAACCAAAATCCTCGGCAAAGCCTCAGATTTTGGATACTTTTATCGAGTAGGATAACATTGGTATCAAAAGACACACGGTGGAGATTCTCTATATGTCGTAAAAGTGTATTTACAGTTACTGTTCAATTGCTACAATCATAGTAGTAGTATATATACTAGTGTTCAAGTATTGCAATCATTATATTAGTACTGTACAAGTTTTAAACTGATACACTCATAGTGAGAGTTTATGTAGTGTTCAAGTGGTACAAGCATAGTGAAGGTTTTTGTACACTTCCTGTTCAAGTGATACAATCATTGAGCATAGAACAATACAATCATTATACAAGTAACGTACTAGTCTTCAAGTGATACCATGTAGTGTTCAAGTGGTACAAACAGTGGTATGGTAATATCCAGCTGTTAAAATGCTACAATCATAGGCCTTATATGTTAAGGAAATGGATTACCTGTGATCTAGTATCCTCGGTTGTTGTTATGTTATGGCCTAAAGCTGGCATGTTATGATAAGCAAGTTTATAGATATTAGCAGTACTGGCAGTTAGCTCTTTCAGAAACGTGATGCGGTACATTGATTGGGCAAAGCGGGCCACACGTATAGATTTTGGCGATTCTTATTCTATCTGTTCAAACAAAGCCTCTAGCTGGAGTTACTTATTAATGTAATCAGTATTTTCTGTGAAGGGCTGGTGGTAGGGAAATGGTAGAACGTTGGATTTCAGAGCCAAAGGTCCCGGGTTCAAATCCTGTTCTGGAGATCTGACATCAATGTTCTGTATATTATCCTGATATGATGCGCTGTCTGTACGTCGCAATGCAGTTATCATTCTTGGTCTTATCAGCACCAGCAGAGGCTCACAGGTTTACTACAACATTCAGAGCAACGGATGTTGCAGGTTTCCTCCTACCCTAAACTGACAAGCCGTGATATAAGTTAAAGAATCCTGAAAGTTACTCTAATAAAAAATAAAATAAAACTGTATACATCATTTATGGAATGTAAGTATTTGGTATTATGGGCAATTTGGTGGGTGAAGTAGGGAGTACTTGTACATATGGTTTTGTGATTGAAGTACAGTTGTACTGTAAATCACGAAATTAATGTGTCACTAATTTAATGCGACCTCTAGATTTTAGACATAAATGCGACACCAATAAAATGCCAACGGTCATGTCTCCATACATGTTTTATCCTGGTATTTACCTTTAATGCGCAGCAATTAAATGCGACAATACGGCGGTCGCATTTTTCGCATTAATATTCTGCTCGCATT
>JAUTBV010028231.1:0-21409 GCA_032361325.1 Lepetodrilus fucensis | reverse complement strand
ACTGCATTGCCACTCTACAGTCAGTGCATCCTATCAATATCGCGTCAGAAAGGTAACTTTCACGAACATTGATGCCGAGCCCCCTGGGCGAGATTTGAACCTGGAACCTTTGGCTCCGAAGTCCAATAAATATACATGCAGCATTAAATTTCAAAAGAGTAAAGACATTCTTGCATCTACCCTATCAGAACAAAAATCAGATTAGATATGTAAAACTGATTAGATATGTTTCTTACCTTCCCAAAACTACCCTTGCCTAGAACTGTGAGAAAGTTGAAGTCGCTGGCACGAACGATGTCCTGTCGACTGACATTCTGGGCATGTCCAGGCTTGTTCAACTTCCTCTCATTTATTTGGCGGTGCTGCATTTAAGAAAAATGACAGCTGTTACTATCACATTACATTTTATATGTTAATATCACATTGACATGTTACTATCTCATTAACTTTTACATGTTACTATCACATTGATATGTTTACTATCAGCACATTCATGTTCATGCATGCCAGAGAAAGGGCAGCCGTTTTAACCAGCACATTCATTGCTAGCAATGATATTCCACATAGTTACATAATTCAAGGATACAATGCCAATGTGCTGTTAATTACACATAACATCGATTATATTTGCAGGAAATAAAAATTAATGGAAAATCACAACAGGTAATAATGTTATCTATTTGTGATCATTTTCAAAAGCGATTAGTTAAAAAAATAGCATGGATATAGAAGGTAATACCATAAATTATACATGGTAATTGGTAATGCTATCATAGTTTGCTAGAAAATGCTATTACGGTAATATAATTTGTAATACCTTTTTAATATTAATTACCTTCCATAGTAAAAATACAAAATATAATTATAATTGAGTTTCAATGTTAGTCTGTGTCCGATAAACAAAATTGATTAAGATTTGTTTTATATATCCCATTAAAATTACCCGTAATATAAATCAATCCTTAATTCAATACAAATCAATCATTTATGTGTCCAACAGTATAAAATAACATGAACAAATGGTGAAATTAACAAACACAAATTCCAGCTACATTAATGAGGTGCTCAGTGTGACAGACCTTCGGCAGACATCTAGTAGTGTTGTCACAATAGCAATATGCCACCCTGGTCTGTAAATATATGTCATTACAAGCAGCCACTCAATTCCCCTGTGTGATTACCTGCCAATATCACGCTCATTACCAGCCAGTACACTCACCTATGGCAGGTAGATTATGCTAATGTATACGCTACAATTGCACGCAGAATCGATCATGGCAAGCATGACATATTGACCACCTGACTGGAGAGTATGTGCAAGTGCTATGTCGCATGTGTCAGCCCAACTGCATGTTACAAGAACATCACAGGGGTCTCATTTAACAGACTTGAGGCATGGTGCTCAGACATTGTCCCAGTTAAAATAGTAAATACCTTGGGGAGATTGATCAATGACATGGTTCTACCTAACAGACCTGGGGGCCTATTCTCTAAACATTCTTACAAACTTCTTAGCTTAAGAACACTTCTTAAAGATTCTTATAGCACGGCTACAAACTGTTCTTAGCTAAGAAGTTTGTAAGAAAGTTTTGAGAATAGGATGATAAAAAAAAAAGGAATACGATTTAATGCTCAAGCTCAAATTTTATATGGGGATTTGTGACTTAAACCTTGAGTTGAGCATGAAATCATACTAAGAAAGGTTTCATAATCTTGGTGCCTGGTAGTGATCAGTGAAACAGATAGATATCACTGCTGTCATATTTAGTGGCTACAACACCTTTGTGAAAAGGGACCCTGATCAGACGTGTACCCTTTCTGGTTACCCTTACATAAAGCTCTTATAGCATTCTTGTAGTGATCCGTGAGAATGAGAGATATCAGAGTGGCTATAACAGCTTTGTGAAACAACACCCAATGGAATGATCATACATGGTCCTACCTAACAACAAGTACCCAGATCAATGAAAATTAAATTAACATGAGTGTAGGTAGACAAATGCAAGAAAAAAAGGAAATAAGAAAACATCTCTCATGATTTCTCAGACAAATACCATATCTATCTTAGAAACTGCCTGAGAAATCAATGGCTCACACCATTAAGACTATTGTCATAACAAATATACTGGTACTAAGAATCACAGTTCATGGTTTCTTTACTGATTTAAGAGACGAGTGATATATACGATTGAAAGCAATAAAATGGTCTAAAGAACAATCAATAGATGCAGACTAGTTGCAGGGTTTATAGATGTCCTATATTTTATGTAGGCTGAAAATACCAGCTCTACACTAAAGATTAATGGCACCGATGTCCATAAAAAGAAAGCACAATTGTCTACTCATTCTGAGAAGACCAAAAATAGCCTGAAGAGCCTTATCCCACTGGATCTATGCATAATACCATGGTATCATGTGTCATGTTCATTTGTATATTAGTATTAAGTATTCAAGTGGTTTATTTTTAACTGAAACTTAATATTTAAAAATCAATATAACTATTTTGGTTTGATTTCATTGTGACTTCATATATGCTATATATATATTAACATAGACAGCAATTGTGTTAGGAAAATGTTGAGCTTTAGCATGTGGGACAAATGGAGCAGTTAACCTGATGTATGACTGCACTTAATCCATTTATAATCTAATAGTAAGATGTTGTGCATAACCCACTAGGTACCACTT
Organism: Lepetodrilus fucensis; assembly: GCA_032361325.1. Taxonomy (NCBI): domain Eukaryota; kingdom Metazoa; phylum Mollusca; class Gastropoda; order Lepetellida; family Lepetodrilidae; genus Lepetodrilus; species Lepetodrilus fucensis. The sequence goes on along the minus strand of JAUTBV010028231.1, from coordinate 18,721 downwards.
TGCTTAATAGCACCCACAGGACATATGTTGCTTGCCATGAGTTTAGCAATGTAACTCATGAATATTTATGAGAAGTCAGTTCATAAAATGACCAATCAGATTTATCTTTATGTGACTAGGCTACAATAGAACTGGATAGCATTTAGTATTAAATAAAGAATATGGTCATTACTGGAGTGACCTTAGCTATTAAAATATTCATCCTCGGTTATATATCATATTTGCTAAGCCTAACTGTACGTATGTAGTAATAAATTATGGACATGTTCTAATAAAAAATATACCTTAACTTTGGTATCAGGGCATTCCCCCTCAGTAATTTCTTTCACTTTATATTCTCCAAGTGCACCAGGTAAAGCTAAATGTGACAGGTTTGTGTCCTCATAGTCAGCATTACTATAAGAGTTAATATGATTGTTGGTTGTAAACCCTACTAAAATCTTAAACAAGAAGGATAAACATCAATATACTTTCCAAGCAATACACACACGTTAGACATGTCTGATTTCTTGCAATTTACGTACCAATAAGCTGAGCAGAAAATGTCAATTCGTGAGTAATCAGGGTCCAGTTGTTCAGAATGTGATTAACTTAATCACTTGGGTTAAATTTGCGTTAAAAGTGGTTAAAAGTTAACAGCCGGATTGTTCGACCGCAATTACTCCTGTTGATCTCCACTCCCTGACACTGGCTCTCCTTGCTTGATTAATTTCAGCCATTTTGGTTTACTGGTTGTTAACTTTTAACTGCCTTTTCACACAGAAGTTAACCAAGTGATTAGCGTAATCACCTTCTGAACGACCAGACCCTGACAGTGAAGTTCACCAGCCAAGCCACCGATGAGAACAGATTCTGACAGATACTTGAACTTAACTCACTGGAACAGTTTCAATTAAAAAAATCAGAGCCTGGCTAAGCTAGGTAATTGTAGCACAGGTACAATAAATCAAAGTGGTATGGTAACAGCGATAGAAACGTACCTTTAAAACTTATTAGCCCGAATAGTTATACAAATAACAAATGTTCACGAAAGGCATGAATTTTACTAGCCCTTAAAGGGTACCTTTAACTTTGGGAGAAATAGCTACTGGTGTTAATTTCTATCCCTGCCAATGGTAATGCATGTCATTCACATGATGGCAATATAACTGCTCTGACAATATTCATGTGTAATAAATGCCACTAAGAAGTACCAATTACAGACGCAGGAATATAAAACACCCACAATTGTTTCAACACAGAACCATTAGTTCAACACAGGAACCAATGTTTTCACATCACCCACCATTATTTCAAAATACATCAATAACTATCACAATTTCAAAGAACATCTAGTGCCCTACTAGTCTCCATTAATCCTACAAAACATTACCTTCAGATCGTCATCAATGACCATTTCAACTCTTGTATACGTTGTCCAGTGGCCAGAACGACCAGAACAATGACCTTCAGTGCTCAATGACCAAATCTTCCTGACAATCGTATAACAGACCCTGAAACTTTGGAGAGATTCTTGAATATGTCGCAGAACGACAACATCACTGGCGGAATAATTATGAGGAACAATTAAGTGACAGTGGGTCAATACTGAAGGTGGCTGTGGCTGGGTCTGATGATTGAACGAGGCCCTTGAGGGAGATGCAACGTCTGCTGAACTCTCATATGTACCCGCTACAAGACAATTACATTAGGCAATCTATAATATCTACACGCACCATTTAGCTCAGTGATGGAATGGCTGCATGCTCGGTGTTACATAATCTAATCCACGCTCATCTGTGCAAGCTCATCAATAAGTCATAGTCGTCCCAAGATTAGATTGCTAACCGGGATGCAAATCTAATGATGTATCACTGATATTGAATGGGATTATACAAGCCCACGCATATTGGGTTGCTTAAAGGAAGGATTGTTTTGAAGGGCTGATTAAACATATCTGTAATAAGCATTAGGATAACTGCATTTTAGTTGATAATGTATGACTTTTGATGCCAGTGGTCTTTTTATATTGAGATATTTGTCATTAATTAGGTGTTACAGTAATGTCCACCAAGCAGAACTGGTGCAGATAAACAAAGAGAGATACAGTAACTATGTATAGTAGTCTGCATACAAATATTGAAGCTTATTCTTGGACACAAATGGAACTGTACCTTACCACATTGACAATAGTGACATTTACATTTCAGCACGGTTTGATCTCAAAAAGCCTTTCATGCTCTCTCTATCCAATAACCTAATTGAATCATAACATTATGCATAATAAGTGTTATTTACTCACACCTTTTGTCACATTCTTGACAATGAAGTTATAAAATGAGTTTGATGTGAGGTCATGGGGAAATGTAACTCAGATATCATTATGCACACATCGATAAACAAACTCATGTGATTATTTTCATTAACTAAATTGACTAAATTTAGTTAATGAAAATAATCAAATTGAGTTAACTTTTAATAAAATGAACAATGCTCTCTAATATATTTTGACATTCAATAATAAACCAATAATAAAAAATAAAAACACCTATTTCATACATCATATATCTAGATTCAATGAGTAAGTAATCTTTAAATTGCTACTTTATTTTAATGACAGCACCAGGTTCGTGGAGGTTTGACCAAAGGTATCATGATTGGATCCGACGTGAAGCCCCTCATTCTGTACACCTACCAGGTGCTGTGTGCATGTTGTATACAATAGCTCCACACATTGCCGTACACCGCAGACATAGGTCTAAATCATGCGTCCACAGGGAGAGGCAGAGAGGCCAAACATTGCCATCAGTCAGGAGATGCGCGGAGAAAGGAGTTCTCCCCGTTGGTACAATAGACACAGAGAAAGTCCACATTGATCCATGTCAATAGCTGACTGACAGGGATATCAACCTCTCTCCAAGTAAACAGTCAGTAATTCGAATAAACTCGAGGACATTACGAAACATTGATGCTGCAAAAAGATATTGAGTATTGATTTAAAGGAACACTTCCAGAATAGCAAAATATAATCGTGAAATTTCGAGTACAAAGGAAATCATCAACAACTGCTACAACGGTGTCAGTTAAGTTGAGAAATGTTCTTTATGGATGAAATGTTCTTATATGAATGCAAGGTTTGAGATGCTCATGAAGTGGCATCTGCCCTGGTACTGCAAGTGTGGGTTGTCAGGGAGTGATGCACGAGGACATGGAGATAATATGTTCCGGCATGGACTCCGGCATTGAGTCCAGCTTGAATGAGTGCGTTAGGATGAGTAGTACTCTACAGTACTACATCAGCCAGACTGGCCTGATGGCCTCACACTCTCTCCATTCTTGACAACCTGCTATTTAAAGTCAGCTGCACTCCCAACACCCTGGGGCCTCTGACATTATTTAGTTCACCCTTCTGCCGACTGTTTGCTGTGTAGACCAGGGTTAGAAGTTAGTGCAACAATTTACAACTTTGAACAAGCCAACGGGCTAGTAAGTAAACTAATAAGAGTGATTTCCCTAAACAGATACTAGCCCATAACAAAAGAAGGTCACCACGGGCCACCTGGTGAGTGGGAACTTCTAACCTCGGTAGACTTTCATCTTCTCCAGGAATTGCTGCCATTTTGTACTTGATGCAGACATAACTACCTACACTGTATCATAATAGACATGCTGATCATGCAGCACTATATCATTGGCTACAAATTCAACTGCAGTTGGTTAGACGGAGTTGAAGCTATCTGTAATTCTATCTATAACTTGTTATCACCTGTTTGGTTCCCACTGGAACATCATTGCAGGATATTACAGGCAACTCTATCTAATATCAACTTCATGTCTGTGGCGACATTGTATATTTAACTTCCCAAGCCTTAGGAGGCATATAAAGTTGATATGTAATGGAGATGATGCTATCCATTGCCACATACATGTTTTTGTACTTGCCCCGGCAGGAATAGTGGTCACAATGACCATCAGCTTTTTCATCAGCACTTTACAGGAGTCACAGTGACATACTGTAGTCACATCAGTACATTATAGGTGTCACAGTGACATTCATCCAATTGGGCATGCTACTTCATATTGAACACACTATGGTCTCCTATTGGATGTACTTCATCATATTGGACACTACCATGTACTGGAAACACTATGGTCTTCTATTGAATATACTTTATCCTACTAGATACACCATGGTCTCCTATTGGATGTACTTCATCCTAATACACATACTTCATCCTATTGGACACACTTCATCCTATTGGACACACTTCATTCTATTGGGCACACTTCATTCTATTGGGCACACTTCATTCTATTGGGCACACTACCTCATATTGAACACTACCATATACACTATGGTCTTCTACTGAATGTACTTTATACAACTAGATACACTTCATCTTACTTGATACACTTCATCCGATTGGGAACACTACCTCATTGAACACTACTTCATATTGGACACAATATGGTCTCCTATTGGATGTATCATACTATTGGACACACTTCATCCAACTAGACACACTAGACACACTTCATCCTACTGGACACTCACCTGAACCTGCATCTCTTTGAGCTCTTCGATGGTTGGTTCGACCTCGTCACTGACTGGAATCCCATAGAACTCTCCCTCCTCCTGACTGAGCAGCTTATACCAGCCGTCCTCGGGGTTCTTCAGCACCTCCGAGATCCCGAACGACAGAGAACCCATGAAGTCGTTCCTCGAGGTGCGGTCCCAGTCCCACACCTCCAATGAGATACGTTTGTGAGCATCATCACTTCCCAGATCACTGAAAATAGAGAACAGGTGAACACCATCACTTGACAGATCACTGAAAATAGAGAACAGGTGAACACCATCACTTGACAGATCACTGAAAGAAGAGAATGAGTGAGCATCATCACTTCACAGATCATGGCAATCTTTCACTCAGGAGGCAATCTTTCACTACATCCTTCACTCAGGAGACATCACATTTAATATAAAAATTACTTCACTGCCATTATGCAGGCAGGCAGGCATTTAAATGGACATTTTAAACAAGATTTTTTTTTTTAAATATGTACCATACATGCAAGTTTCCACGAGTCATTATGAAGATCTACATTGGTAGGTTTAACTACCTCCCCCTCTGTCTTTCAGTTGGCTGCTCTTTCTATTCTTAAAGGCTCAGTAACTCCAAAAACAGCTGCCATATGAAGTTAGGCATATTGCCCTAAATCTATCAGCAAGTTCAACGAACTTGACAACACTCACATCAGTGATGGACTGAAAAAGGTACTATTCCAAACATGTTTAACATATTAACCCTCTCCCTGTTGGATTAGGTACAGCTACAGCTCTTCATGGCATCTCTGGTTGCCTCCAGCATGGTGAGGGTTAAACTTAGCAATCCTCAAAATGACTCAGAAAAGAACAGGACAGTGGTAAGTTGCTGGATGGACAGATTAAATGTTATCTACTATATTGACTCCTATTAGCTCAATGTGCTACGCTGCTCTCAACTTGATTACCATTCAGGGCTCTGGACTATGCCTGACGTACAGGGGCAAGTTAAATTGCACTGTGGGTAACCTACTTTTTAACATTTTGCACCTTTGATGCCTTTGCTTCTTGCCCTGACTTGCTCTGTGGGCAAGTAACTCAGAATGGTAGTCTAGAGCCCTGCCATTACCAGGAAGAAAGAATTAATTGATGCATTATGTCACAGCAGGTATATTTCACCCATAGGCGATGACCATAACAGGTAGAATACACTTACAATTTGAAAGATTCATTCCACGTTGGGTTGAGATTGGCTTTGACTGTTTTCGTCTTCTTCTTTGATTTGTTCGACTCATCAGGGATAAGCTTGATTTTAACATATGGATCAGCCATGCCATTCGGGTCCATTGGGGGCAGGTTCCGTGCCTCTATAACTGGTGACAAAGTGTCAGATTTCCATGTTAATGCACAATACATTAATGTTAATATAGATGTGCAAGGACATTCTAAAATATAAAATACTGTATTGTTTAATAATAAATATATTTGGAAATTGTTAGTGCATGATACTTGATGTATATGTTAAAGCAATATAGGTGTCCAAGCACAAATCTAAATTAAATCATACTGTATTGTTTAATTATAAATATATTTGGAAATGAACACAAATTTATGTAAGTTGAGTATTTATCTGTGACAATCTCGCTGATGTTTCACAAATACTGAGTCTGGTAAGACAGTTAATATGTATAAATAATCAAGAATGATCCACAGTATCTAATAATGTGATATGTATCAGAAAGATACAATTATATGAAGTTCACAGTAGTTAATAATGTAGCTGGTATAAATATTTCTACACCATAATGATCATCATGATAGAATCCCTGTTGTATAGTGCTAATATAAGAAATGTAACCTAACACAAACGTTTTTGACCTTTGGAAAATTAAGGACTGCTGATAAACAAATGACAACATTTAGAAGGTATTGATACAATACTGGCAGAAAGTAATCTACTCTACAACACTCGAGAGGAAATCAGAAATAAATAATACATCAGACCCGAGACCCGTGTAGACATCATTTAGCTTTAGGGAACTTGTACACTTTACAGCTCATACTTTTTCCCCATAAAAAAAAAAGAGATAAATATTTATCATTTGCCCATCGGCAATTTTATAAATGAGAAACTGCACACAAAAAAATCACTAAAAACATAATCTCCCTTGAATGATGTCAAAGGTTTGTCAAGTGTAGGATAATCAATAACATTTTCATTTTCTGCATTATGAGACTTTTTTTCAGTGCTGTAATGTTTGCACGCAGGCAAAATACCTGTGTGATGGATTACTATATAAAGCGATGATTTAAATTATGTGAGATGAATGAGGAAAGCTATCTTGCTGTCTATGGTTAACTTGGGACACTGATTGTTGGATTAACAGATAATATGTATACTTAGCGATATGCGGAGCTCATTAGCCAATGGAGACACTGGACGAAGAAACAAATTTGAACAAACGTTGCAATCCATATCATTATAGTGTCCTAATGGCTATAAAACATGTAATGTACCGTTCCCTATAACAGCTGGTATTATAGTGCCAGTATTCAATATTCATTTCCATTCAAATAGGGGAGCTATTATGTGGTTTTGCCAATGAATGGGAAATGTATTTTTAATCACATCATACATATATTTTCATGCGACTTTTCTATTGGAATGTCGAAATAGAAAAAAAGGGTAAATGTAATCATGGGAAATCAAGAACAGTATTTCAAAATAACAATTTTGAAGTATTTGTGAACAGCATGGCAACATAGGAAAAGGTTAAATTTTAATGGAAATTTAGAAAAAAATCTTTTTGACTTTTATATTCTATATTCCTCTCCCTGTTTCTGTCCAGGATGGTTGGTACTATGGGACCAGTAATATCATATTATCAGGAGGTTAGATACATATCACAGTAAAATACTGAACAAGCAGGGGGGGCTAATTATCAAATGTTCTTATGAACTTCTAATTAGCCTATTAACATAGCTATACTATAAGAATCGTTAAAACCTCTTCTTAGGCTAAGATAAGAAGTTTGTAAGAACTTATCGAGAATAAGCCCCCCCGATCGGTTAGGCATGTATTTAAATCTCGCCGTACTAGCAATTTTTAATTTTCCATTTTCGTGTTGAATTTGTAAATTAATCCTCCCCCTCCTCTCAGTGTGGTCTGTGCCGCAGAGTTTTGGAACATTCTTCTCACACCGCTTGTGTACGTTCATGTCACACGCTGAAACAAAAACAAGACAGTAAATATCAGAGAGAAATAGTGAGCTAAATTGCTCTAATAATTAGAATCCTCTAATAGTTTGAACACTTAAATTAATTGCCCAAAATAATGTATTTCTGACCCTAAAAATATGAACATTTTATTTGTTTTCAAATCCTAATTATCAGAACACAGTCGTTTTTAAAATAAAATGTTTGTCTTACTTTTCTTTATTTATTGAATCCTTAATTTATTTGCCATTTCATTTACTACCATATTTTGTATTTTTATTTAGTTGTCCCTAATCATATGAACACTAATCATTTTCAATTTTTATATTTTCCTCATAATCCGAACACCTACAATTTTAGTTATTTTCTCATGTTCAAATTATTAGAGTAATTATGGTATATCATACATGTTATTATTTCTCAAAGCTCCAATATATATCTACTACATGGCCATATCGCTCTCGTAAGTGCCCAAACGCCATGTATAAGAGATAGCTACGACAGTGGTTATGATCTCATATAAAATGTGAGACCTTCGAGAAACAGTACCCAGACTTAATAATTCACAGACATCAACAAATGTTAGATGCACCATCGTCTGTAGTTTAACCATCATAATAGCCATTAGTACAGACGAGACGATGTAAAGATAGCACAGGCAGATTCCATTAATCTAACGGCTAATCAAACAACAAAAAGAAAATACCTTTGGTGGAAAATATCCACTTGCAGAAAAATCAATACTGAAAACTTGTTCCCTACTAATAACTGGCAACTAATATAGAACAGCAGGGATACATTTAGGCATTCATCAGTCTAGGTACCACAGTGATATCCATTATAGGTGTTCATCAATTGGTCAATATTAACCCTTTCCATGCTGAGGCAATAGGAGATGCACTAAAGAGCAGTGTCTGTGTCTAATCCAGCAAGGAGAGGGTTAATTTGCTTTAGGTGTTTCATCAAACTGAGTCAGTATGTCTATTCATTTTAGATTTGTTCTAAAACTGGGGAAATAGTTAAAACTGATTTTGGGTATAAGAATCATAGACTGGTGTTTTATGGTACTTAAAAATAATAATTGATTTTGGGGATTTAGAGCTGCTTTTCAAGATTAATTTACTTGTCAGTTTACATGATTAAACCTTCACCATCTGTAGTGGTAAGTGTTGCAGTAAATCTGCAATGATGAGCTGGTATTGATGAAGTAATGATGATAACGGCATACTAAAAGTTCAGAAATTGCATTCTATCATGACCATGTCATAGCCAAATGATTGAATTATTGTCTTACATCACAATGGTAATCATTCACTCATACGTGACAATGTTATGGTAAGATACATCGACAATGGATAGTGCTCATGGACTAAGAATGACAACTACAATATACATAGACATTGCACCCTCATTCCACAACTCATTATGAAAACATGCTTTCAGGATTAGGCCCCGAGATTACAAAACATTTTGAGGAAGATTTCATGCTAAAAATCAAATTTTCTATGGGGATTTGTCGTGGACAAAATCGAGTTGTGCATGAAATCGCACTCAAAGACGTTTTGCAACCTTGGGGTGATGCAGTATCACACTGAGACATAGATCATGAGCAAACTAAAGACCTGAATGACCTTCAAGACTTCGCAAACACAATCCTAAAATATCTGAATAGGTGGAAGTTGTTCACAGAACCTGAAGGTCATCACAACAGTCTCTTTCCAGCACAGCCGACCCCGTGATGTAATTTCCCTCATAAACAATCGGAACGCAATCAATGAAACTTCGTTACCTCAAGTGCCAATCAGCACATGACACCTAAACGTATTGATCTGATTATATAGGACAGACTTGGACAAGGAAAGGGGAACTGGCCAAAGGACCAGTATAATGTTGGAGGAGCCAATAAGGTTATCCTTCATATATCTTTGTGAAGATGTGAGAAGAATTTACTGGAGGTAATCAAAATGTGCTGATTCAATATTATTTGCATGAAATGTGTTCCTCCTGTAAAAGCTACTATGCAGAGCTGGGCAGTTATTCATACCTAGGTCCTGCAATCTATGTGTTGCCATAGTGATCTAGAAGGATTTCCATAACTGGCGTCATAGAAGATGAATAAATATGAGTTAGAAACATCATCATGAATATAGGCCCATCTGACACTAACTTATCGCCAATCCAAAACTTATTGGTTTTTGTGCCTTGGTTGAGAATCATGAGATGTATGTTGTATTCTAAATTAATGTATCTACCATGTTGCATTAATAGCTCAAATTTAGTATATTTACCTTATTACTGGCTAGGGTAATTTGATGTTTTTGATGCGTTTAATCTGTCGGCAAAATAATATACTCCCGTATTGGAGCTTTTACAAAACTTTCGACTAGGTACAAAGCATTTGTATTCTGCCAATTATTAAACAAACCCATTATGGGTGAAGGCCTCTCCCCTCTTCACATTTACAGATATACAGTCAGACAGTCAGACACACATAGTCAGGCAGACAGACAGACACACTCACAGCCACACAGACACTCCCCTGGTCATAACCATATTGATATGCCGTTATGAAGATAAGAAAAAATATCACAAGAGCATCGCTGTTCAGCATAATCTACTGGGGATTTGTTTTAATAATCCCTGAAATGTCAAGTGGTCTCTCCTTGGATAATAATTTCCCATCACGGCAATGTCCTGAAGATTCTTTATGACAATATCCTGACAGCGACCACAGCCGTGCCTCAGTCTGACTCAGCCACACCACCATCAGGTCCTCTCACGGACATTGCAACAGGATTTGTTGTCTGGAAAGCAATTTCCCACCAGACTCACAGGGATGTATTGTCTCTGTCAGTAAGTGATCAAGTGACGGCTCTTTGGCAGTCTTGTACACTTGCACATAGTATCATGTTGAGTGTGGCATGCCCAGCAACTATTGATCTTACTGTATGCAGGCGTCACGGTTAAAACTGATATGTTGATATTTTGTGACCCAAGAGAGTCTATTTCAGTGTATTTGTGTACATAATCTTGCTATGCTATTGGTATGGATTTCATGGAACTGTACTCATGAATAAGACATTTTACTTCTGGAGTTCCTGTAGTATCACAATGTTCCTGAGGGATTTGACCATGAAGCTTCTAATCAGAGTACTTAATAAAATGCTGGCAAGTTTTGGGAGACATTGTAGACCTTGTAAATTAAAATGTTTATCTAAAATTTCATGCTATGAATAGCAAAAACAGCAAGAGCAAAAAAAACAAATATGGCTTATTATGTTAGGTTTTGCAGAATTGTTGAACAATAACAAAACTGTCATTTATTCCAGAGAGTCTTTTTCTGCATCCTAACATATATCAATGCAGAATGTGTTTTCTGCCAAAGGACTTGTCTCAACTCATTACAACATGTGTCTCCTGCATTCATACCATCAGGGTGTGTCTAGTCAATGTCAAAGAAGGTTCATGTCCTAAATACATACCAACACATACCCTATGGATTCATACCATACACAACATATCTTATGAATAGATACCATCACCTTTAATGCCTTGGTGGAGCATACCAACACATACCATAAGCATTTATACCATACACTAAGGCCTTGGTGGAACATACCAACACGTACCATATACACACATACTACATGTCTCTTGGTTAAGGCCTTGTAGAGCATAACAAAACATACCCTATCCATCTATACCACACACTACATGTCTCATCCATACATACCATCACATTTAAGGCCTTGGTGGAGCAGCCCATACAGCAAGGAGCCACAGTGGTCACAGAACGTGGGGCTGCCATACGTATGGCCCTTGAACTTGTGCAAATTTGTGGCCTGGAACAGAAAATATACAGCCATTAGAAATTGTATTAAAGGTCTGATCTAAACAACAACAAAAATTATAACTTGGCGATGATACATGTGAGAATGTTATCACACTTTCTTGCAGTCGTGCAACATGAATAGAGCAGATATTAGTGATGGGACATCGGTTGGAAATCCATAATCGATTATCGAATTCGGCAGGGTGCAATGCGACTTTAATCGATTCTATCCGATAATCGGCCCATCACTAGCAGATATGATACAAAAGTATTTAACTCTCCAGGACTGATTGAGGTTATTAATTCAAGGACGGACAGGACACATTTATATTCAACCTTTAAGGACCTCAATCATGGACACATTTTTATGTAGTTATTCAATCTTTCAGAACTACCTGACCATCAATTCAATCTTTAAGGACTGATTGAGGACCTCAATTGAACATGGACAGATTCAACCTTTTAGAACTGAGGACATTAAGTGAACATAGACAGAAAGGTCATAAAGGTGTTCAACCAGAAAGAATTGGTTGAGGACATCATTTCAATATGGACTGAATGAGCTTTGATATTCAAACTTCTCGTTTCTGAACCAATTGAAGACTGCACAAAAGGACATTTCTGGCTGGCTGTATCCAAACAAAGGTTAACATGACACAATAAGAAAACAACGTGCGTCTTCTACACACTCTTATACCCAAGACATAAAACAACTTACAACAACATCCAATTTATTCATTTTAATCGATCACTACTCTGTACGTTTTTATGGGTCGGTTTTAAACCAACAGTGAACAAAGACGTCATTTTTCTTCCAGACAAGTGTGGCAAAAAAAACAAGGACTTCCTTGCCATGTGTGGGTGTGCGTACACTCAAATGTCTGCGTGGCAACCTACATTGCAATGTCTGCGTGGCAACACAGCTTCAATTAAACTTGCTTAAAGGCAGAATATTGACATTCACTGGAGCCAGTATACAGACATTGCTTTGTAGTATATAGTTACATAGTGTGTCATTTTTAAACACAACATTTAAGTATTTCAAAGTGCACTATCAAGCCCTTGTTTGATTAACGGTAATGACTGCTCCAAAGGGATTCCCTGGTTGCATCAATCAGGAAGAGCGGTAATAATACACATTAGCTGGCAAGAGGATTCACTACAGTGCAAACATGCCCAGCTAATCTACAAAGCCCATACAACAATTGTTCGCCCATCAGTTCTGTACAAAATGGTATAATGCTAAGGTAACATTAACTCCAACCATAGCATTGCTGTAGTCAATGGCGATAGTTGGTGTTACGGTCACCTTAAATTTATGGCATTTTGTATAGGATACTGGACATAGCGTCCCGGACAAACTGGCATAACACTATGGTAACATTAACTCTAATCTTAGCATTGCTGTAGTCAATGGCGATAGTTGGGAGCTACGGTCACCATAGAGGTTATGGTATTTAGCATAGGAGGGCATTGGACAGAGGGCCCAGAACAAATAGAATCAACACATACATTCTTGGTTGGCATTTTCAATTCATAAATTGTTGTAAAAGTGAAAATAGCCAAAGACTGTCTCAGGCATTCCACAGTGATATTATACATGCTGTCAATCTGACTTGTAAGTACCTCAGAGGCCTTCACAGCTTAGACAGGCTTTCATCAGAGCGGGTGAGAAAAGCTCTCGTAAAATATTCATGACTGATAAACCAGAAAACCACTAACAGGCAGAGGATAGGATAGATGCGAGCCTATGAGCCGAGAACCTACCATGCCAGCGACAGGCACGTACCAGATAGTCAGGGGTCATCTGAACAGCGGCCTAGGTGTCGACTAACCTGTAAGTCACCGTTACGTTGCACTCTCAATCAACAATTATGAAACGAACATAGTAGATTTGTCAAGACTGATTTGCCAGATACATAATTCAGCATCTGCATTTACTCACACAAACAATGAACTGTGTAGAAAAAGATTATATCACGCACGAAACCGATTCAGATGGTATTCCTCTCACAAGGTAAAAACAACAACAAATAAGAAAGGGTGATGTCCACAGAACATGATGGGTTGACCATGAACTAAAGTGGATGATGATTCATAGAATATAATGGGTTAACCATGAACTAATGTAGCATCAGTGTAGCAGTCTAGCCTGGGAACACTGCAGGTGAAGCGGTAATCTGTGATTGTATCAATACACATTCTGTTTCCTGCATCTAAGTGCACTGATGTATGAAGACAAGATTTATCAGTGTCCCGTTGGATGGGATAAGAGTGTATACCTATGACATGAGGGGTGCATTGAAACATGTCAGCGCTGTGCTGAGAGGAGGTCGGAAACATTGGGTGCTGCTAGGCAATGCGAAAGCAATGATGGAATAAGCTGAAGAATACAGTTGTCATACAAAAAATATAAATCTATTAGGAAGAGTTTCTCTGCGGTGTTGTACCAGACTGCCATTGTCTGGGAGGGAAAATCTGTACATGTTCTATACCATATTACAAAAATTTATCTTTAATTAATCACCAGTTTGTGTGTGTGTGTGTGTGTGTGTGTGTGTGTGTGTGTGTGTGTGTGTGTGTGTGTGTGTGTGTGTGTGTGTGTGTGTAGCTTAGTACTGCATTCATTATTATTCTTTTTGTTTTATTCTCCATTATTGTATCTCTCATAGATTAGCTTGTGAGGTAATCTGCAACACCTGTAGGTTATATTGTTGCAATGAGTGATTATGAACTGTAACATCGCTGCAGGAATCTTTCACCAATTTGTGACAATAGTGTTGCAGCAATTGAATTGCATAACATGTAACGACTGCATTTAAAAGGTAGATTCTATGAACGTTGATGCTTTGTTCCATGTCAGATTCAAACTCAGAACACTTGCCTCTGGTTTGATGGATTTCCTCTGCGCTACTACTCAGATGTTACCTCATATCTGATTGACAAGGATTTCATAGATTTAAATTATTCAACAAAAAGAATGGCTAATTTTCACAAAAATGGAATACAATCACGTTCACCGCTTGTCTGCTAGTTCTAGATTCAGAACTCTTAGCAATACGCCTAGTTGCTCTGCACGTATCAATAACCTCGCCATTACAAACATATTTGAACTTAATCAATGAAGTGCATGAACCAGAAACATCACAAAAACTTATCAAAAAAGTCCACTGCAATTACCAAGACTTCGGCCAATAATGTCTTTGTTTTTGCAAGACAAATCCCCATTCCAAGAACAAATTAGCCCGCAAGCTGTGGATTAATCAGAAAGAATACAGAAATAGAAATCTTCAAGCAGCTATCTATAGAAGTATCTATGTAGACAGTAACAGAAGTGTTCAAGTACATGAATACATAAACAAAAATGTTCAAGTTTACAGAAATAGAATATTCAAGTAGATTGAAATAGATGTGTTCATGTAGAGAAACAGAAGTCTAGAAATACATAAATAGAAAATGTAAAGCATATAAAAATAGAAATGTTCAAGTTTTCATTAATAAAAATGTTCAAGCTTACAGAAATTTTCAAGTATTCAGAAATAGAAGTGTTCAGGGGTACAGAAAGAGAAATGTTCAAGTATTTGGAAATAGAAGTATTCAAGTAGATAAACATACACATGTTCAAGTATAAATACAAATAAATGTTCAAGTGGTTATACATACAACTGTTCAATTATACAGAAATATAAGTTTTCAAGTATACAGAAAAAGAAGTGTCCACATACACAGAATAAACAATGCAGATATCAGCTGATGCAGTGAAATAATTAAAGCCATATTGGCGCTGAATGTGATGTGGGCACATATACACTGCAGAAATCAATACACTACAGCCCTGTGTGATGAGAGAAGAGACAGTGAGGAGACTAGGTGTTAATACCAGGAAACTGCTGGATGGCCATCCATGTCCAAGATGCTAATTGATGATGCAGTAAAGAACATTAACCCTTCATGTGTCACTACATGGTTGTATATGTGTCAGTGCATGGTTGTATACTCAGGACAATTAATTAAGGACAATCAGATATATTGTGAGCAAGCTTTCTACCAAGACTCAAGTTTTAGGAGTCTGGTGCCATTCTTCTTCCAATTGAAGATCTTGATGTATATCTGGATCCTGTAGACATTTGATATTTCTTCATTGTTAACATAATATTAAGTTTAATTTATTTGTCCCAAAAAATAAATGGTTATTTAATTAAAATGTTTTGGTTTTTTTCTCTTCTCATTTCATCACTCAACACTGACTTCCATGGAATATATTGCTTGTCTGACATTGACCAGCACTACTGATTGCTTCAATATGGCCAGCTGGTACATCACCAAAACGTTAAGTAGTAACATAAAAACAAACTGCCATGCTCTCAAGGTGCTTGGTGTATATTGAAATCTTCTTTTACAGGCATATTTACAGATGCTTTACTTCAATATATAAAAGATGTATTGTAAGACACAATTTCACTTGTGTCACTGGCATGCCTTCTTAAATTAAACTTCACTGGCATGCCTTCTTAAATTAAACTTATCAATATTTGCTTACTAATTTAATAAAAATAGCATAAATCCTCAGTTACATAAGCATGAAAGACAATTAATGTGTTCATCATTGATAACTCAGTGGTGAGTGAATTATTGTTTTGTGTCAAAATGGGAGTCTTTCACCCATAAATGGTGAAATAACTAGTAGATAATCCTTAAAAGAAAATAAGCCTGAAGCATAACAAATATATTGGATAACATGATGAAAATAAAGAATGTGGAATAGAACAACTTTCAATATTCTTATTTTGGTGAATTGTAGCTTTGCATGTTGTCTTTCGGTACATGGTCAAACCATTACACACCACACTGGGTGTACATCAGAAGCCAACATCTGAGGATGTAGTCATTGGACAATGACGCTGACCAAAGAGCGCAGATGGCAAGTGCCAAGTCATAATGATTACTATCAAATCATTTCGGCCTCATCTACGACGTGTCAGACTAATTAAACGGTGGCACCAGGGGTGTGCCTAAAGATATGTTTGAAGAAGTGAAACTGTTCATTTAGAAACAATTATCCTCGCCAAAACCACTATGCCTCGTCAGGATCCGCGCTTAAGCAATTTCCCTATAAATGGTAGGGCTCGCTGGTTTGAATCAGAGGCAGTGTTTACTCTATTGAGCCTGCACCTTCATCAAACACATGCACCAGAGCCCTTCAAACACTCTTATATAGTGGGCCCAACTCAGACGATGCCAGATTAGATAGGGTGAAATAACGTTTAATGCATTTCTTTAATAGGACAGTGTTTGTTGGACACAGTATCTGAAATCTAATCAAGCAGCGTTTGGTTGAGTTCTCTGTCACACCAATGCAGAAAGGGGCGTAGTTTCATCCACCAGAGTCAACAGACTCTAGCACAGCCATTCTCTAGGACATAGTACTGTAGACAAATGCTCTTCATGCAGACATCTCAACATGGAAACTTGTTTCCTTGCCAGAGTACTGAAGAGAAAGTTGTCAGCTAGTTTCACGCTAAATGGATTTGAAGATATTGGGTTTACAACAATAAACTGACATTCTACATGTAAGTAATCACTACTGAAGAAAACCAGTAAACGTTGAGATGCTTTGGTGCCAAAATCCAAACTTAATGGAAAAAATGCTAATTTTGTTTGTACAATCATCTATAGGTCAAAATCTGAAATGATATTTGAGTAACCATGACCATCTTGGCAGTTCTAGTTAACCCTCCCCATGTTGGATACAACTGGATGCCCTAGAAAGCAGAACCTGTGCTTAATCCAACAGGAAGAAGGTTACTAAAGATGAAGCAATCTTTCAGAAGACACTGTACAATAAATTGAAACTGAAATTACAATTTTCTATTATCTTTTCTGTTTGAATTGGGGTTTAGGGCTGCTTTAAAGATTCATTCACATATCACGGCTTGTCAGTTTAGGGCAGAAGGAAACATGCAACATCCGTAGTGCTGAATGTTGCAATACACTGCTGGTACTGACAGATCAAGTATGATAACTGCATTGCCATGGTACAGATGCGGGATATGAACCTGGGGCCTTTGGTGCCAAAGTCCAAACGTTCTACCATTGCTCTGCCACCTGCCTGTATCAACCTGAAGACAAATTCTCCAAAAGACATATATCTCCCTGGACCAGCATTATCTTAACCTTGGTCTCAGCATGCGTAGACTTCCTGGCCATGTGGCACAAGTTTAGTCTATCTGCACCCAGCCCACTGCAAACACCTACACAGTTCCGTCATACATGCAGCATCCAAAAAGTCGGACTAACACCCAATCACACATTCCCTTTGATGTCCATCTCTGTCCATACCACCTGATGATTTGTGAAACACCAAACAGTTTATTTCTACAGTCATGTCTTGCTATAGATAACTGCTTCATCAGCTACATGCAGTCCACCCAAAGGTTAACCCTTGCAGTCACACACTCAAAATTAATTATCGCATTCTCATTTATACTCAATTCTGATTTGGAAGTGTCGTACTAACACAGGTGGTGCTCATTAATTCTTCTTGTACCAACAGGAAGAATTCTGCATAGTCTGCATAGTTACTGATCGTTTCTCTGTGAATGTCATTGCATCATACGTCTGTCAGACAACCACAATATGATTTGCATTATGGTACTTCCTTTTTTCCTTAATTTACTGTTACTATATAAACATGATAAAACAAGTTATTTCTGTGTTGAGTTGATAAAGCTAAAATGTAAGGTTACCATCTACACTGATAAAAGAAACTGAACTGAAACAATTATTCAACATGTCAATTTCTACCTTCATTTTCAGTGGAATTTCATGCTCAAACTTTGTATGGTTGTATGGGAATTTGTGAACAAAACATGATAACAGTTGAATTTGAATCAGTTATTATACATCCATTCGCTATTTCAAATAATGTCTATCCTGTTCTATCCCTTAGAACACTTATTTGTTATTATTATTATTATTATTATTACAGTGCACCCTCGGTATAACGCCCTTCAATGCACTGCGGATTCGGCTATAACGCGGGGTCAGACGTGGATCCCGTTTTTTATTTTTGTTATTTTCTTGTATTGCAATATTTTATTTTTTATTTACAATAATAGAACGTAATTTACCGTAATTGACCGTGACAT